>JNEY01000355.1:60780-122726 GCA_020875895.1 Aphelenchus avenae
GTCGGTCTCGAGGAGCTTCAGCCGGAAGCTTGCGACGGCACTGGCACGGATGCGATGTCAAAGCGCTTCCACAAGTGGCACCTAGGTAAGTTCACACCGCTGCCGAGGCTGGGTAGGTCTTGATGGCGGTCATCTCAAAGAATCCGCCCATGCCCGAGTTTTTGCGCGTAGTAAGACTCCTTTCCGGTTCTCTTAATCTGCCTGGAACCTAAGGTTCTCATTTCAGACGTACCGCTCGAGGAGGTGATCCTTGACCCAACGCAGCCGGTCGATCTCGCCGCGCTCGTTCCAGTGCCGTGCAGCGAGTGCCCGAACGACCCGATCACGAAGCGCATGCTCTCGAAATGGAAGCTGTGTAAGCACTTTGAGCGCCTGTAACGCATGAACTAACATAGATGTTTAGGCGACTCGTCCGCGTCGAAGACAGCTACTGCTGTGCAGACCGTGGAGGAGCCGTTGCCCACCGTACTTCTGGTCGCCGAGAAGCGTCAAATGGCAATGGACATTGCGGAGAAACTCAGTCCGGAAGGAGGATATCGCACGCTTGTCAAGCCGCCAGCAAAGAAAGGCGATCGTAAGTCTTCGTGTGTCATGCACGCAGCCAAAAAAAAAACTTAATACTAGGTACACTGGAAGTGTTCACATTCGAAGGCCTATTCAGTGCGGGACACGTTCAGCGTGCCAAGTTCAAGGTGGTCGCCACGCACGGCCACCTGTACCACTCCGACTTCACCGACCAGGACCTCCGCATCGGAAGCAGTGCCACCTTCGAAAGCGCGGATCTCGCATTTAACTGCGACATCGGCAAATACGTACCGCCTGAGAAGCGAACGAGTCCTACCACCAAGAATCGTCGCGACCAGCCCAAGGTGGACAATCGAGCAACGAACTCCGCCGTGCACGATGTATGAACCCATAGTTTGACTTCATGGCTATGCAGCTTGGAAATGCTTAGTTGTTGCGCGAGGAGTCCGATGGCTGCGACTTCGTTGTCCTCTTCCTTGACTGCGACTTAGCGGGCGAACACATCTGCTTTCAAGTGATCGATCTCATCGAGGACCACATCAATGCAGCTGCCACAAGGCTACAATATCAATGATCGCACCTTTCGGTAAAAGAAGTTTTGCACGGTAGTGTCAGAATCCCGGGGTTTTTAGCGCAATCTACTCGACGGTCAACGACATCGAGAAAGCGATGGCGGATTTGAAGAAGCCGAACAGGAAGTACGCGGACGCCGTGGAGGCCAAGAAGATAATCGACCTCAGATGCGTGGGCATTGGTCGATTCATCACGGCTCATATTCGGGTAGGGACCGCTACTGACTTTGTACGGGATTGCAGATGAAAGATTGTTTGCAGGAAGCCCTTGGTGATGAACACATCGTCGATTTCCTGCACTACGGTCCCTGCATCGCTCCAATACTTGCATTAATCGTTCGCCGGTTCCAAGAGGACAGAGCAGCGCAAAAAGTGGCGCGAAAGTACTGGCGTGTTACCTGGACGGTGGAGCGTAACGGGCATACCTTGGAGCTATCAAGTGACTTCGACCAGCAACCAAATAAGCATGTACTGGCGGTAAGTTACTTCGTCCACGTAGTGCCAGTGCCGTAGGCCACAAGATGTCTTTTTATGATCAGCCGGCGCGCTAAACCTGTGTTGTAGAAGCTAGTCAATACAACGTGCTGTGTCTCGATGGAAGAATCCAAGCAGTCCCGCGAGCCACCGAAAGCACTCGACACGGTCACCATGATGGCCGAGGCCAGCGAGCAGCTGAAGATGCAGCCCAAAGATGCTATGAAAGCTGCGCAAGCTCTTTACGAAGGGGTGCGTTTATCACTGACAAAGACGTTAATGACAAAGCGCCTTGTAGAAATTTGTCACCTATCCACGAACAGACACCAATGTCTTCCCGGGCAACTTCGACTTCTGCAAAACGGCAGAGGCAAGTATCGCAAGCTGCCTTAAGGACATCATGCAGAGCCAAGATGGCTGCGTTCCAGACTTACAAGATGTGGAGGAGGTAATCCATGCCATAACCGAACTCGCTTGTAGGTATACTTCTTCCTAGGACATCCGACGGTGCGCGGCGAATGCGGAGAAGCGCTACTCGTCCGTACCCATTGCCTGCGACAGGTTCGACCGCCCATTCGCACACCCGCCTATCGTACCGACTTGCAACAAACGCAACGATTTCCCAAGTAGGACTCTGCGGGCGAACTGCTTGAACCCCATAATTTACCTTTAGACGCACGCCTGAAATCCGTTTACCAGTTGATCACCCGTCGCTACCTAGCGAGCATCAGTGACCCAATGATCTGCGCCTCGAAGACTGCGACGTAAGCAATCCGACAAAGAAGTACGCGACAATCAGCTTTAGGATGAACGTGGGCGGTGCTCTCTACACGGCCATTTATAAGAAGGTGGTCGCAGAGGGCTTCACGCGGTACATGCCACAGGAAGACAAATCCGTCAACCATAGCGAGTTCGAGTCGTCGGTAGACGGGAATTACAAGCTTACGTGAGGTCCTCCAGTTTCGCAAGCACTGAGGAGGTTCTTTCAGAGACTTTCGCATGCAAGAGCTTGACGCAGAGCTGCCGGGTCTCCTCACAATCTCGGAGTTGGTTCGTGACATGGGCAATTACTGTCTCGGCACTGCTGGCACCATTGCCGAGCATATCGAGAAGCTCGTCTGGGAGTACGAATACGTTCAGGTACGTTTGTAGCGGCGCAAAAAAGGACCTTGCTTGGTAGTGTTTAAAACAGAAGTCCTTAAGGTCAAGGATGGCCGTACGCTTTATCCTCTGCTGAAGGGAGTCAAGCTAGTGGAGCTGCTCGAGCGGTACGCGCCGCAGCTCGCGAGCCCTGAGTATCGCCAAAGAATTCACCGCCAGCTCAATGAGGTTGCCAACGGCACGAAGAGTAAAGACGAGGTAGGCTCTGGCGTACCATACCAGAGTGGCGTATAAACGACTGACTACAACAGTTTAGGTGGTCGACCGTGTGATCAACGAGGTTTACCACGCCCACTACGAGAAGCTGAAGGAGCGGCTTCGAGCGGCCGACACGGAGCAATTCAAAGGTAAGCAAGGGCTTATAGTTTCAAGGGGCGAGGGGCAGGGTTTGGGCTAGTGGTGCAAGAAAGCTAGTATCACGACGAAAGAGTTAGGGCTCGATGTGTTACGAACTGCTTATCAATGAAGCCTGATTTAGAGTGGTGCTTCCGAAAGCGACCGAAACAGGACGATCACAGCGGTGCGGCGTCGTCTTCTGGTTCAGCAGTCAGGCCCTAACCTGCAGATACACTCTGGCCTGCTCTCAACTACGCGAAAAACTCTTTCACCCGATTTTCCCAGTCAATGCCTTTGGCTTTTGTTCTTTCCGGCCAGCCTAATCAGTAGTCCTGCCCATTTTAATTCAGCCTGCTCGTTGTTTGTGTCGTGTAATTCAGTTGTGTATTTATGGCTCGCCTGTATTGCATGTAAATAATAAGTTTTCCTACGAGGTACATGATCGTGCGGTGCGTTAATGCCAAAGAACTTAGAATGAACCTCCCAAAAAGGGTACTCTTTGGCATATTCTAGGGCCTCCGTCTCGTGTAGAATGTCCTGGAGACATCGAGGGACCTGAAACATGATACCTTAACCAGGTTCAAGCGCATCAGAGTTCACTGTTTGTGAGCTTGTTTGGCAAAGATTTCTTATAATCACATTGCTGTCACGCTGGACTGCACTATTTATTTCAACAGCGCGCGTCCTTTCAGGCCAACCGGACATCAGGAACCCATCACGCGTGAGCGCAAATGGTACAAGCTGAACAAGTACGAGAAGACGTTTCTGGACAATCTTAAGGAAATCATCATGACATCGAATACCCTCGATATCGAGCATGGAGACGATCTGACGGAGGAGGAGAAGCGTGACACCCGCAAGATATGAGCAGAGATTAAAAAAAACCAACCAAGTCCGATACCGAGACCACCAAAATGCACCTAGAGTCTCGGGAAACCGAGACTACAACAAATTTTATTTTAGTACCTAGGGTTGTAGCAGTATAAAATGCTTGTTAGACGTCTACTAGTTCAACTAGCCGTTATGCAAAGGAAACATCAGCGAATTTACAGGCGATCGAGACCAAGCCGCCAATTACGGCAATCCTGGGGTAACAGTACTATTCCGGGGGGGGGGGGGGCACAAGTGGTGCACCAGGGCTCCGGTCCCGCTGCGACTCTAGCGCGACCCGTAAAGTGGTCACGGTAAAATTTGCAGCATTGTATTTGCGGTAAGAATTCGCGCACAAATTGGTACTGAACCGAACAAACTTCAACGTGTTTTCCGCAGCGAAGCACCAAATACTCGTCGACACTTGCCGTAAGATTTATGCGAGAACGCAACGTGACAATAAATAATACTGCGCAAGTAACCATGAACACGTCCAGGTGTAGAACACAACGCTGTGGGCAATACATAGTTATGATAACGAGGATATTGCGGGCTTCACTAGTCAATGCTTCACATGTCACTGGAGCAGGGATATTACAGCGGAAGGCGTGAATACTTATGGGGGTCGATATCACAGGGTGCTGAGACAAAAGAACGAATGTTTCCAAAAATGATTAAGGCATTCGACATTGGGCTACTTGATAGCACTGGGTGGAGTTGGCAATATACGAATTCGACTGGGTGTGCTGGACGCCAGGAGACACAATGCGTGTCCGTTACGAGGGTTTGCTGGGAGCTGGCGGAGGAGCCGTCTGACGAGGCGGTGGCTCGAACATGCCCTCCGTTAGGTAACCTGCGACGCCGCCGGAACCAGTCGGACCTATAAAGCAACGAATGAAAGTCGCTTGTTGTGGCAGCTAACTGCAAGTGCAACGTACCTGTAATTGCTTGCGTTCTCGGCGCGGGTAGGAACAGATCGTGCCGCTGGTCTTTGTACTGCGTCCATACGGTCGACTTCTTCAGAATCTCTGCAATCTTCTCGCCGTACTGCAGGTCACGCGAGACACTCTTGAGGGCATCGACGATCTCCGCTTTCGCCGCTGGCGAGCCTTGTACGCCTGAAAAAATAACATCACGCCCTCAGACGTTCTCATTGCTTTCGAGCGTACCTGGCAGTTCATTGCCGAGAATCTTCAGCAGGTAGGGAATGATACCGCTGGAGAGGAACTGCTCCGCCAATTCGGGCGTCGGCCGTTTGGTAAGGCACTTCAACGCGTGCGCGGACTCCGGCACAAGCGTGGGTTGCTTCTGTACGCAGGCATGAATGCCCTTGATCACCGGGAGATTCGCAAGCGAGTCGGCGCAGTACTGAAACGAGCTTGACGGGTTTACGATGTCTTGGAACAGCAGCAAGTTACCGTGTTTTCGGAAAGATGCTGCAAGATTTGCAATGCGGACTGCGCAGACTCCGTGTTCGGCGAGTTCATTGCCTGCACGAATTGCGTCAGGTAACCTTGAGCTGGTATCTAAACGCTCGCTGTGGTCAGATAGTGTTCGTGTGTGTTTGTAACCTGGTCCGCAGTTGACGGGTGGTTTGTGACCAGACCGACGAAAGCCGTCGTCACAGCGCGCAGGTGCTCGTTCGGCTTCTGCATTAGCTCCAGGACCTTCTCCATGAGCTCCGTTGCGAACTGTCGCGGATGACGGACGGTCCAGCTCGGGTTGGAGTTGTAGAGGCGAATAAAGACACCGCCCACGACCAGCTCGCCGGCTACCATCGACTCGTAAACG
Organism: Aphelenchus avenae; assembly: GCA_020875895.1. Lineage (NCBI taxonomy): Eukaryota > Metazoa > Nematoda > Chromadorea > Rhabditida > Aphelenchidae > Aphelenchus > Aphelenchus avenae. The sequence goes on from JNEY01000355.1 coordinate 66,510, forward strand.
CACTGCTCCGCAGAGTTCTGCAAAATGAGTTGAGGACTGTGTAATAGGTTTGAAGCGTACCACATTCCATTTGCTTCCAGGGTCGCGTTGTTGCGAGATCAGCAGGTCCTGAAGGATGCGATTCAGGCTGGCACGAACGCTGTCCCGCGCTGTGTCGTTCCAAATCAGCTCCGGATTCTCGGTCGTTGAGTCAAACATGTGCACTCTTAAATTTGGAACATCTTCGCAGCCACTTCCACAGGGGACGCTGTAAGTGCTAGCAAAACGTACGCGTTAGTTGAGTTGTCCCTTAGCGCATCCGCAAATATCGGTGGCAAGAACTTCGTGATCAGGCGCGAGCATCTCGGCCCAGAGAGCTTGTCATTCTGGAGTTTCGCTAGCAGCTCTGCGGCCAATGCACGTGTCGAAGGCGTCTGCGACTTGTCGTCGCAGAATAAGTGGAGAATGTAGATGATCCCACCAAAGTCGATCATGCCTTTCACGACATTGCCGTTCGATACGAGTGCGACCAATGCCTTGAGGATGGTTTCTGCGGCTGAAATTATTTGAACAGTTTACGCAGCGACAATACTCAGCGCATACCCGATGGCAGCTTGATAAGGAGGATCAGAAGCAGAGGCAACTGAAATGAGCAGGCGATGTCGTTGACGCACTCCTTGTTATTCGCAGAGATCGAGATGATCTGCAACGCTCGGTTCTGTACCGCCGGGATCTGATGAGCGCGAAGCAGCTTGAAGATCATCGGGAAGTGTCCGATTAAGAGTATTTCGATGCCTGCAATGCCGCTATTTCTCTCTGTAATCGCCAATAGTCTTACCGGCATTATGCAGTAGGACATTCGTCAATGCCTCCAGCACCGACTCCACCTTCTGTGCCAGCGGTAGCTGGCTAGCCGGCTCTTTCGCTTTGCGATCCCAAGTGTCGTCGTCGAAGTCGATCAACAGATCACCGTTCTTCGGTGCACCGTTAGCAGGTGCAGCTGGCTTCGGCTTTGGCGCAACTCCGAGAAGCTCGTCCACTTTATCATGGAGATAATCGAGCAGGTCCATGCACACTTTCTTCGGTTCCTGCATGACGTGTGATAAAATTGAAGTAATTGCGGTATAACCTACGTAGAGCTTGAACTCGGGTTGTTGGTTGTAAATGCGAATGAAGATGTCGCCCACGGTTAGCTCTTTCGCGTAAGCCGTCAGTCGGAACTCTGCACCGAACAGTTCGCTCTGAACGGAATAAGGTTAGCACAATTCTGATTTTAGCGTATTCAGTAAAATTACCGTATTCTCCGTCGAGTCCCGATGCCTCTCGACAAAGTCGAGCAACTCCGCTCGCGTCGCATTGTCCCATATGATGTAAGGATCCTCCACATTGCTGTTCAACAACTTCAGCACCTTCTCATTGTCCGCTTCCCGCATCAAGCGACAAACGAACGGCGTGAGCATTGCTCTCAAGCTGTTCTGTACGCCGTCGTTATCCGGCGTATCGGGACGGAAGCCAGCAAGACATGATAACGCTTCGCATGACTCGCGAGCAAGCTTGTTGAGAATGGACTGTTGGTTCGTCTCTTCCGAGTGACTGACCCCTGAAGGTGGAAGCGAATGCTCCGTTTAGTGTAGAGTAATGCTAACCTCCTTCGTCCAGCGTATAATCGTAGCGAAAGAGATGCGGTAACAACTGCCAGATGACGCCAGCTTGGAACAGCTGCGTTTGAAGAAGCGTGCAAGCCGAGAATGAGCAGACACATTCAGCGGCTGCGCATGCCAATCGTGAGAGATGCTAAAGCACCCGCTTAGTGACTAACAAAGAGAAGGCAAACTGCGTACGTCAAACTTCAGAAGGCGGCAAATACTGCTGAAGACAGTCTTCATTTCCGACATCTTCTCGCGGCACGCTTCGAATTGGCCAGCCGTAGTGAAGCAATTACAGACGTGGATGCACACTTGCACTGGCATTTCGGACTCCTTCGAGCTGGAACCGACCATGGGGACGCATCTCTCGAATGTCTTGTAAAGAGCCTAGAGATAAAGCTGAGCAAGTTCACGCATCCTTCCGAAACACCTCAAGTCCGCCATCTCTTCGCAATTGCTCAGCATTCAGCGACGAACTCCGAAGAGTCCAGTAGCATAGTTCCACCGCAGCACTAAGCAGTTGACCGCCTCCGTTCGCGAAGAGAGCATCATCGCCGGACTCCATTTCAATCGTCTTGATGAGCTGCGTGTACCCGGCGTATTTGTACGGCGAGAGTTCTAAACATTAAGCTTCACTTTGACACTAAAAGCTGGTTATCACCTTCCGAATTCCGACTGTAGACGATGCTCTGGGCTCGCAGGCATAGCACGATACGTTGAGTGTCTGGCAGGGCATTGCTCTTGTTGCGCACCAGCTTCGACGAGAGGAACTCGTAGGCGAAGTTTATCTGCTCAAACATCTCGCGGCCGTCGGGGTTCTTGTCGGGGTGATACTTTGCAGCCAGCTTGAAGTACGCTCGCCGGACGACGGACTGGTCTTGCCAGCTGAAATTACGGGTAACGAGTTCCTAACTAAAGAAGGCTACGCTATCGTACCTGCCATCCGCCGTAGACAGGCCCAGCTTTTCGCATGCCTCCTCCATCGACATACTTGCCGGCTTCTTCTCGATTTCCTCTTGCCACGCCGCAAGACAAGCACGCAGGAACATGACCTGTAAGCAAGATTCCGTGTACCTATGAGCGACTTCCCAAAGTCCTACCGGGTCACGAATGGGCCAGTCGGGGAACCGCACTTCGTCGCACAAATGACGCAGGTAGTAGAAGTGACAGAAGAGCTCTTCCGTAAGTTGAGGATATTCGATCGGAGGTATGGGGCAGTACCGGTAGAGAGCCTTGATATTCGACGTCAGACGTGATGTGAAGTCGGAAACGTGGACCGCGATCCTCTCGATCATGTGCCGCCTAGGACAAGCATTCTTTTAAACTGTCGTCACCGTGGATAAACACATCTATGAACGTCTTTGAATATAGCAATGCTTACCTCATTTCGGTGTTCCAGATGATTTCAGGGTTCTCGAATTCGCCGAGAAAAACTTCCGCATATTTTTCTGCACCGTATTCCTCGAGGTAATATATGGTCGCTTCGGGCAAAATCGGACTTAGCACGCTGCGCGATGCTGTTTCTGACTTGGCCTAAATGCCGTCGTTCTTGACACTATCAGCCACGTCAAGCTCACAAGTGTCGATCGGAATGCCTGCTTGAGGTGGGTGTAATGGAGGAATTTCGCAATAGGCAGGATGTTCGACCCGTTGTACATGAGGATGAAGAAGAACACGCCGGAGAGGTACAACCGTGAAATGAACGGATTATCCTAAAGTAAGCACACTAACCAGTTCGAGACTTAGTCGTCAGTACCTGCATGACATGGTTGAGTAGCGTCGCAACACGTTGCACAACCGCGGGATCGTAGGTTATCAGGAGTTGGACGATCTGGTACAAGAGGACGGGCTCCGACAGCGTTTTCTTCACTTTGGGCAGCGGTCGAATAACAGCGTCGCTTTCGTCGCTAAAACCGTCGTCACACACCAGGAATACACTACAGCACGCTTACCGCGACGGGAAGAACGAGCACATTTGTATCAGCGTGTCCAGTACCGTCGTGCAGATGTCGGTGAAATTGTAGAGCGCACCAACGGACATGCTGACGTTCGGACTCGCATTGGGAGCTGCCGAGCGTTCGGCACATATCGTCCAGCGAAACTGTGCCACCGACGAAAGATGATACCACTTGTCAAGACCCTCCGCCCAGATTTCCGTCTTCTCGAAGAGTTTCCCTTCCTTGTAAAAATCTTTCATCTAAAAACCAACGCTATCCTCGAACCCTTCAAGCAAGAGAGCACGAACCTGCTGGAACGAATAGGGCCCTTGCCTCTGGCCGTCCTTGTCGTTGTAGTACCATTCCTTTGATTCGTTCTCCGCCGCGTCGGGCCCTCCTTCGATGACGTTCGTCTTAAAGACATCGTTTGTTTCTGGAACGGCAGAGTTGCAAGCCTACCTGGCTGTGAATTTTTGCCCTGCTAACATGCAGATGCGCCAACACTGCCAAGTCGACTAGGAGCGGAAGGCAGTCGGCCATGATGAGCTGTCGGACGTTGGTCTTGTCGAGCACCAGCTTCGATACCAGGAAGAGCTAAACAATTAAACGGTAATGCGCTAACTTCCAGACATCAAACCAAGTGATCCCGCTCCACCGGGTTCGTGCACTTGGCCAGCATTTGCACGATGTACTTCGTGTCGTCGAAGGAGCCAATCGTGATGCAGTGCCTTTCGTACGCGATACCCATGGCCCTCAAGCACAAGCACTTCATCTCTGTCCGCGTGGACAGAAGGAAGCGGTGATAGACGTTGTTGAAGAACATCGTCCTAAACCGAGTTGTAAGAACCGTAAGGCAATATCGGGCGTCGTACGGGTTGTGGATGGGCGTCGCTTCCTCGTTGTTCTCGTTAAGAAGGAATCGGAGGTAATAGTCACCGATTTTTATCTCCTCTGCTAGGGACGCGAAGTCGATCTGAAAGAACGAGTAACCTTCTGCCGGGATCGTTGGGCCTACTTGAAACTCGGTGTGGTTCCACGACACGGTGACTCCTGTTTGCACCAATTCCATTTCTTGCTGCAGCGTTCGCAACTCATTCTCGATGGCCTGCCGGAACTCGTCGCGAGTCTTCTCGTTCCAGATCAGATCGGCTTTAGCGTGATCTTTCGAGAACTGATAGCAGAACATCTTCCAGTTCGCAGATGTTTTCACTTGCCGCCGTCGCTTCCGCAGGGTCACTTCCTGGGTCCTCGCTTTCTGGTTTTTATCCTTAAACGGGCATGTAGCAACAGCCTAGTGAGGTGCATCCCACGTACTTCTTTGCGTTGCAGGAACGTCAACTTGTGCTCCAAATTCCAGTGATGGAGCAGCGTTTCGATGCGAGCCTCGGCTGTGATCATCGCACTGCGCAGTTGGTCCTGCAGTGCTGACTGGCGACTCTCCTGCGTCGCCATTTCCAGGTTGTTGCGAGTGACCAGCAAGTCCTTCTCGTGCACCGGTACCTTCTCGCTTGACTCGAGGTAATCCAGCAGGCCGCGAGGCTAAAGGCAGGGAAACAATTGCACGGCACAAATCCGATGCTTACCATGCATCTTCTCAGCAGCTCCATTGCACCGGAGTTGTCGGCGATCCACAGCGATATCAAATGCCCGCTCAGTTGCTTGTTCGTCAGTACCCGTAGGTCTTTCCCCGTCGACAGCAGTGCCAAGTGCAAATGCTTAAGGAAGGCACCCTCCGTAAGTGAAAGCGTCTGCATCGATCGCGAGATCTCCTTCGTTGACTCCTCGATTATCGCTCGCATTACAAAGCCAGCGCCTGAAACGAGTCGTAGTTACGACTAAAGAACGGCAAAGGTACCTTTGATGATCGTCATAGAGGGGTTGTGGAACAACTTGTAGAAGGAGCGTCCTCGAGCGGAAACCAGCTCGAGTATCATGTCGAACGTGTCCCCACTCGTGGTTTCACTGTAGGGTGCGCAGACGGTGTACGTGAGGAAGTCGAGCATGCTCGCGATGACCAAAGCTCCGGTGGCACGCTCCTTAAGCCGCGTGGTGTCCTAGCGTCGCATAGAGAGGAACTAACCACATGGTTGACAACTAGGTCCAGCAGATGCTCCACAAACTGCTTGCTGGACAGTAGGGACTGCTTGTTCAGTTGTTCCAACCGGAGCTCGTAGTTCGGGTGCATGGGTTGCATGAGTGAACAGAGCATCTCGACGGTTGCGTGGTCGACGGCTTCATGGTTCCACTTCAAAGCCGAGACTACCAGGCTGCCCAGCTTCTCACGAACTCTAAACGCCCGGCTTTAGCTAATTCTTCGACATCCGTCTCGCACCCGTTAACGGCTGTGAATGCTTGAAAACCGCTCTTCGAAGCGAACAACCGATGGAGGCAGGCCATTTGAGATTCTACCTTCAAGACGGCTTCGGGATCGTCGCTCGCGTACGTTTCCGCAAGAACAGATTCCAGGCAGCCAACAATCAACCGACCCTTGTTTTCCGTGAAAATGCCCTAAACTGGGTCATGTAGCGCAAAATATACGCAACGCTACGCTACCTCGGATGGTGTGGAATAAGTGAGCCCGTTGTAAGGAATGTTCGCGTTAAAGCGTCGAATCATATCACTGCGTTTTAGACCCGCTAAAAAGCAGCCATTTCAGTTGTCCTTAATCGGCATAACGTACGCGGAATGGCATTGATTTGCTTCATGAGTTGTGCCTCGCCCTCCTCGTCCAGTAACTGCTTGAAGGGCAACAATCGCAGCGAACGCTCGAATTTTCGCGACGTCACGAAGACTTGGTAGTTCCCGGCACCTCGTGTTCCATCCATGAGTGACGCGAGAATCAAATCCCTAAATGGCTTGGTTCAAGCTGCCGTTTTGCAACCAACCGGCAACGAGCTTGCGTAACTGTTACCTTTCAGCGGCTGTGTACGTGCGCTCATCGCCGTTTTCGTACTCGACGGTAAATTTCTGCGGATCCTTGAGGTCCCGATCAAGGCAAACAACCTGCAAGTAACCGTCAAAGCTTTTTGGAATGCGAGGAGGGCAAACCGTCTTCAAGGGCCGAGCACATATCGCGACATAGCTTGCAGGGTCCCGTTCGATTAGGCACGTCTCACTGAGGCAGAGAATGCGTCGTAATGGAGATTCCTGGCGAAGGGTCTCCTTCTGTACGCGGAACTCGACGTAGGAAGTCAAACACTTGTCCTCGCTAAAGGGGAGCGATCAGCGTACATGTTGTAAGCATAGTTCCTGCCTGCATAAGCCTAGGCGCGTTTGAAAGAAGTCGTCGAAACTCAGGGGGTCCTTCGCGACTGGAATGAATACGCCGACGTTCTCGCCTGCTAAGCTTCGCGCTTCCGCTATCAGCTTGTCTGCACTTTCGCTGGCGAAGAGGTGCTAAAATGAGTTACCGGAAGTAGAAGATAACATTCACAAGGACGGTTACTCACCCTTCTCCGTTGTTCGCCCATTTCCAGGACGAACCCACCGGGATAGTCCTTGCAGCGACTGATCTGCTTGATCTCGAGATACGAATAGCTCTTGATGATCACTCCGTTGCGGTCCACCTGGTTAATGCCGCCGCCGCTGACTTCCAGCGTAGTGGGAATGCGTTGATCGGACCAGCCGTGCTTAAAGCATGCGTACCTCTAAAAGGGCTAGCCTGATTGTTAAATAGGTCAATCTGTGAGTGAAAACTTTAACCGTGGAAAAATTGTGGACACTCTTTCACACGTTGGCACTTTACGAAAATGTACCATTCGCGCAACATTCTGATCGACGGCGAATTTCGACTGGAACGCGAGTGCCTGCGTGAGGATCTGCTGCGTGAAGTCCGACGAGAACCGCATCGTATCCGCCTTGCCCTTCTTGCGCACGTGAATCACGAACTCATCGCTACCGCCACGAGCCGCATCTGGCCCCGTTCGTTGAGCGGGACGGATCGAAATAAAGTCCTCGTAGAGCCACTGAAAGCGCATGTCACAGCATGGAGAAGACGTTAGCAACTAACTTGGTTCGTTATTTCAAGCGTCTGCGGGTTGTAGGTCGTCACAGCCAACGTACCAACGGAGAATACACGTCGATACCTGTAAGGGACTCACTTAATGTTTTAGACGTAATGGATAAATCTTACTTTCCCTTCCATGAGTGCTTTATGACGAGGTAGCAATTGATGTCCCGGTTTTGCGTGTTAAACGTCGTATTAGTGAGCACCATCGTCAGTCGGTTCGGCTTCCTCTAAGGCTTGCTCACATAACTAAATTTTAAACGATTCCGTTTTAGCAACAAATCTTTTTAGCGTATATGGGGATACGCGGGCAAAATCACGTGCATGGGGACGTAGGTGAAACATGTTGAAATTCGTCAGTTTTTCCTACCGACAAGCGGTCATTTGTTGCGGTTTTTGTTCGAACCCGCTAGTCACCGTCCTTTGATGGGTGTGCGGCTGGTTCAGGATGTAACACTTCGCAAATATGTCGTCGGTTCGCGTTGATTCACAACCATCGAAGCATTCCGGAGGAAGCACTCGAGCTGGCCAATTTTGTGTCTGTTTATTTGACAAGGTCCTCAGCGACAGTGATAAATACACGAACTAACCCGGCAGGGTATTTCCTCAAAGCTTACGTAAAAACCTTAGCACACCCATGGAGCGCAGAGCCATATTGGTTACATAGATATGCCTCGTTGTTAGACATGCGGCAAATGCTCATAAGCGGTAGGACGCATACTTAGACCTCTAGGAATCGAAATATGGTCAACATTTCTTCCCGACGAAGGTACGCCTTGTCGTTTACTAAAACTAAAAGATAAGCTGTGACTGGTGAGTCATCAAAGCAGTGCTGCTATTAGTCTATACGCAGCATTAGCAACACTGTAATGCACTAAGAATGTGCTCTTGACGCCGGTTATAATTTTATTAGCTAGAACGGTTTATGATGCTCAGAGGCGAGTAACAGTCGGTTTCTGCAGTGGCGACGGGCACGTAGCGGAACCAAGTGCGATCGGGTCCCCACCGTTGTTGTAGGCGTTCTCGATGACGCGGTACCAGCAGTCGAAGGTTCGAAGCCCACCGTGCGGCGCGAAGTTCTCACGGATCCACGTACGGTTGTAGTAGGACGACTCGTAGTTCGCGCCGTTATCCGCCAGTAGTAAGCTGATCCTCACCGGTTCAGTGCGGGCCACCCTTCTAAAATGGAAGGGGAAAAGGACAAAGTCTGTAATGTCCCTAAGAATTACGGCGCACATTGGCGCAAGCTAAGAACAGTCTTATCGTCAGGACTCACTTCCTCTCCTCCTTGGCGGCGATAGAAAGCGCCGCAAGGAAGTTGATGCCCGTGCTGGTGCCACCGTTCACGCCCAGGGTTCGCAGGAAGTGCATCGAGGCAGTGGACCCGAGATCCGGCACCTTGATCACCCGGTCAATGACGGATGGAGTCAGACTAAATGACAGGAAGACGGTTCCCGTAGTAAAGATAGACAAAATCCCACGACAATGAATGCTCTGACTGACCTCGTCGTGGCATCCTTGATAGCAGCGCCAAGCGGTCCGTAGCCAGTACCGGCCATTCCCGGCTTCACCCACAAGCTGGCTCTATAAACCTGCCTTAAAAGTCGACCATTCCGGGCTAGCTTACGGACCCGCTTTCGTTGGTGAACTTGCCGAACAAAACGTAGTCGAGGTAAATCGAGAACTCGGTATCTGCAAGGACAATCTGGGTGGGCAGGTTATACTTCTTGGCGTAACGGCCGGCCGAAGAGATTGTGCCGCCTAGAAGGAGATAGGCTAATTGGTGAAACAAAGCTGGTAGAAGGGGAGAAGGGGCTTTAAGGAGAAGTAAGGTCGTAAAGCCTTAGTTCTCACCGGTTCCAGCTGAGTGAACAAAGAAATCGGGAGCGACGTTTCGATTGCCCGTGACGGCCTTTAGCTGGAAGGTAATCTCGTGGAGTACGTTGACGCTCTCCAACTCGAAGTCGCCGCCTAAAACCAAGTGGGGACGTCGAAGTCAAACGTGCTCGCCGTTGAAGGCCAACCGACTTTCATGGAACTCCTCGGCCTTGTCCGAGTTGGCGAACTGGTTCATGAAGAAGCCACGGTTTCGAGCAGCAGCTTCCGTGGCTGCTTCGATACGCTTTCCGATGTCCACCTTGACGACACTTGCGCCGAACTCCTCAATGTGCTGCGCTTTGATTTCCTCAATCGTGTCCGGCACCTAAGTCGACTACCATCTGCGGATGCACTGTGATGACGGTGGGTGAGTGAGTCATTGCAAACATCGAACGAAAACTTACGACACACGTGAACTTCACACCAATAAGCCTGCACATGTAGGCCTCCGCGGCGGCTGTGTTCCCGCTGGACGCCTCGTAGACGATCGTGTTTGGACCAACGTGACCCTCCACGAGTGCCCACATGACCAGCGCCCATGCGTAGCGGTGCTTGAGGCTGCCGCTTGCCGTAGCGGACTCGTTCTTGAAGATGAACTCCACCGACGGGTAGCCTGGCACCTAGGACTTGTCGTGACGAATTGACTGAAACTTTAAATGTTCTACTTTTTAGCCTAGGTGTGATCCACGTTTGAGTTTGGAATGGAAATGTGAGCAACAAGAAGTACATGTGCTATGCACGGCATGCGCTCACTTACTCTGGCGATGACAATCGGCGTATGCTGCATTCTCTTGCGCTCTTCCCACAACTTTCCGATAGCCTCGTGTCGCCATGAGTCGTTGCCTAAACCTTCGCATGGGGGAGGGGCTAAAAGACATTACCTACCCCTTAGCTTGTCACTTGGTGCCGGTGCAATGCTTAGTACCCGACTGGAAGAGGTCTGTCGAATCGCATTTGGTTCTTGTTGCACTTGGGCGAGAGCACTTTCACCGGTGGCCAAAGGGTTTCGGATCACTGACGGATCGGCACCGAATGCTTCTGACTGACGGTTTACAACGCTGATTCCATTCGGCGATCCCCGAAATGCACCGTGTGAGGTAGCAGCGCCACCGGACACTGGTGGCCATTGCGCCTGGCGCTGCCATTGTGTGGAATCGCTGCTAGTTAATTGAGCTGTAAAGAGCAAGATCCAGCCGGCACATGCTGACAACATACTGCCGAGAATGTGGATATTGTTATGGGAGCATACTACGGTGGGTAGAAGCTTCACCGCAGTGGCAGAACGACAGGGGTCTAAAGTCACGAGGGCGCCTCTCTCGATTTTATATGTAGGCCCATGTTTGTTGGTATTTCAAACAAAAACAAATGTTAGTGCGTCACAGTAGAGTCATTATTAAGTTCCCTTTCTTCGCGGCTGAAGGCATGATGCATGCACCTGAAAGGAAAGGCTACATGGAGCAAAGGTCCGGACGATCAAAAGGAATAAATCTTTGGAAACCTGGTGTTTTCGGCCTCAGGGGAGCCGCTCGTGCAGTTAGTCTTCCTAACTTGGGGCTTCCGAAATGCACCTCTCCTCAAAAGCAGCATCTGGAAAAATCCTGGATATTAGCAGTAAGTTTCATGGCTACAAGTGCTCAAAAACGTTGATTGTCGTAGGCAAAACGTTCGATAATACTTGTTATGCTCTACATTAACTTTCACCTCACTGTAGTCGCCGACTTCCTTCCTGATTTCCTGCCTCATCCGCGTAGCCAGAGCATCGTATAAAACTGTCGCATAACATTATCGAGCCTAAGGGGTCTGGCTCGTGTGTAAGCGTGCTAAGTGCTAGCGCTTACGTTCGCGTCGATTGGGCCATGACGGAGTGATGATAGGACTCCCAAACTGCAAACTGAGTTTCCTGGGAGCGCCGAACTTCACAAAGACTGGCAACCATCGAATTATCGTGCGAATCGAGGATACTGAACGGTGTTTACTTGTTTTTGACGACTACAAAGCAACAATAAAAGAAGATATTGCGGCGAATTGTCAGAGAACTGTTTTCAAGCCCCTCGCCCTTATTGAGTGTTCCGAGCACGTACCATCATGGCTCATTCTTGAACAACCTTTCACCAGCTTTCTGATGTCCAATAGCTTTGTATCGTTTCTTGTCCTAGCACTAGTAACGCAAACTAAGAAGACGGACCCTACCTCAATGTCGGGTTCCTTAAGTACGTTGCTCCGCGTTTGAAGTTGCACACAGCTAAGTAAATTCGACCTAATGACCAAAATATTTATTCGTGCTTCAGCGACTTGGAGCGCATTGACGGGATACAAACAGCTAGGTATATGACGGGATCGTACGAAAGCGTTCTTTGGAGACAGGCAGGAACAAATTATTGCTTTCTAGAGCATTAAGAAGGTAGGGGAACTAGAGCCCGAAATCAGAGATACAAGCGTTTATAGGCAGTTGCTGCTGGCATAGCGGCAGAGAAACCCACGGACCTCACGAACATATTACTCTACAATAGCGGCGTGGCGAGAACTCATCCGTAAGTGCGGTCAGCCGTGGCACGAGCGTGACCGCATACGTTGCAGAAGTAGAAGGAATCGGTGTGGCCGTCAGGAGCGACTCTCGAACACACCGTGACTCGTCCCGTGCAGTTCGGCTTGTCGCTGTTGAACTGAATGTCGTAGCACTTTGCCCAGAACCCTAAAACGCGCTGCAGTGCACAGTTATGCCCGTCTGACGCTGCTTACCCTTGTGAGGCATGACACCCCTGAGCCGGTGCTTCTTCGGCAGAGGCAGGTACTCCTTCGCGTCTTTGGCGCGAAGCACGTACTGCACGTCGGAGTCACTGATGTCACTAATCGACAGCGACGCAACTGGTCTGGCCAGCGTCTTCTTCGCACGTCCACCCCTATTCGTGACGCGCTTCGGCTTTTGCTCCGGGAGCGAAATTGACGGCAAGACGAGAAACTCGCCAAGCTCTAAATCCACATGCGCGATTGTGGTGCTCAACAGCGTTCTGATAAATTCTATCGCAGCCGCTACGTTAAAGAGGCTAACCGGCATCATCCAGAAAGTTGTTGTTGTCCGGAGCGGTGTCCTCAGTCGGAGCCGGGACGTTGTTCTTGCGCTTGCGAGCACCACCGGCATTGCGCTTTTGCTTCCCCTTCGTCGGCTCTGGCACGCCGGGAGCAGGGTAAGCGCGCACCAGCTCAGAGAACGGAACCAGAGGCGGAAGGTAGAAGGGTTGCGCGTAGTCTGCCATGTAGAAATTCATGTCAGGCTGAAGGTCGAAATGTTATTCGTTTTACTTGCACTGGCATTTCACCTGTGCCACCGACTGCCATGCGCTGGAAATGTTCGAGAAATTCGCGGGCTGGCCATAGTGAACGGTGGATGTACCGGGCTCAAGCACCTAAACTCATCAATACTCCATAAAGGCGATGTGAATAAGAGCACATGTATACTTGAAAAATATGATATGAAAAAAGGGAAAGTTACCTGAGACTGATTGGGGTTCACTGTCACAGGAGCTTCTTCGTCGCGAAAGAGCTGAGCGATCGCATCGCATGCAAAATCCGGCAACGTACCTGATTGAAGAAGCTGCTGAAATGACGTACATTAGCTAGATAAGGAAAAAACGCAGTTAAAGTCTTACCTTGTACGCTGCAGTATTTTTGGCCATCACAAATTGGGGTGGCTCGGTCCTACCTAAAAACAAAAACTAAAGTAGCTGCTTAACATGCATGACAATGGACAGCAGCATATGTTTTGGTACGGAAAGGTTTTCTAAATCAGCTCAAAACGCAAACGGCGCGACCATGCTGGACAGATGAAATGGAATAGAAAGAAGCATGCGGTCGCGACAGCGGCGCTATCTTCTTCATCTTGATCAGACATTGTAAAATGCCTTCGTGCCAAGAGACTCAATGCTACCACCCACATTGAGAACGGCTCATACTGCAGCTACGGCGACTTTTATTTGCAGTAGAGGGAAAACACCAAAGGAAAACACGTAGATTCAGGTCCGGCAAAAGAGCGGAATCGCGACTTAACGCTGCATTTCAAGACTCTTGAGTGGAAGCACGAACCGTCAAACATCGAATCTGATGTTTACTGCGTCAACGGTGCGTACAAAAGGCTAAGTATGCGTAAAATACCCCCGAAACTAGCGTCAGATGAGGCTGGCTTAGCACAAGGGCAGCCAGGAATTTTCCCATTTCTCAAAATTATCCGGGAACTTTCGGCGAAAGCGTACAACACTAAGAATAACGGGGGACCATCTCTTCTAAAGAAGGTGCAGGTGAAGGCACTCACTTTCACTAACGCGCCACATCCTTTTGTTCCTCCTTGGTGAGTATGTCACGCATTGTCCACTTCCGGTTTTGTGAACGACATTCGGAGCCTTGGGTTGCATACTTCACTCCGAGTCAAGAAAGCGTCGTCTGACATCCTTCTTTGGCGACGTGGAACTAATGGAACTAATCTTAAAGTCTTTTATTTAGCTTGTTATGGCCGATTACAGGGCCACATTTTCCGTTAATAGCCACACTCTTATTATGCCCAGAACCCATCATTCGTTCCCTGGCCTCATGAGGGTACCCATTAGCTATTCTGCAAGTATAGTCAAAGCCCGTGACGCCTGAATGCAATGACGTTCGTCTCATTCAGAAGACCCAGGGCCCAGGGACTAGAGCTTCCGGAAATACCTATCGTCATCCATCGCTGAACTTCGGACTCCTTTATCTCCCTACCGGGTGGCAAATATGGACGTTCTGACAGAAAACGAGTCTCTTAGTTCAAGTAACGGGAGCTTAATGCATTCGTCATTTTGAAGCGACTTGACAAGTATGACCTTTCTGATGCGAAATTACTTCCGGTGAAAAAGATGTCACAAACTCGATGGATGCATCGTCGTATTTTGGTCTGCTGCGCCTGTTATGGATCGCGCTAGCGCATGAAATGTCAGAAGTCTAAGTGATCTAATCTTCCGGGCACTGGTTGCAGATATTTTTGCTAGTGACGTCGGTGCGCAACGTGGGCGACCCGCTAACCGGGTTCAACGTCTGTGCCGCCATATGCGGAACAAATTCGTTAACGAACGCCAGTTGGACATCATAATCAGTTTATTATTCCGTTCCGGCGTTCCACTATAAAAGCGATTGCGTAAGCAGGGCACTTGTTATACTCGGCACCTAGAAATAGGGGCCTAAGCTTGCTTATATTCGCTTAAACCGGAAGGCAAAACTCGAAAGCAAAATCGCAGCAATATAGATACCCCGGCATCGAAGGTGTCAGCAGGTATGCTCAGTATCGAGCAAACTGAAGTATAGGACACCCCTGCTTACTTTCGTCTTCTATGCTGTCCCCAAACTACGTGCAAAAGTACTTAGGGCATGCTTTACCCACGGCTTTCTACCTTCAGTGTAAGAAAACATTGATCTCACTTTAAAAAAAAACTTGAAATCGACCTGGAAGTAGCACGTATCCTTGGCCTTGGTCTCTTTCCTCCGCGCATCATTTTTTTCGTCGTGCATGGACGGATCAGTCGAACCCTGCGGCGGTGATGGCCACTTTTCGCCCATTACGTCGCTTGCGTCCACGCGTCTCCTTCTTGTGTTTCTCTCTATGTTTATTTCGGTAATTCCGTGTTTGCACGCTTTTGCGTTCCGCCGTGCAAAATACTTATCAGTGGTCGCGGCCGGACACCGGTGTCCACTAAGGCTTTTGCTGCACATGACGGTCACAAGCAGCAAAACAGTGGGGAACTATACGGAGTATCACCGGAGGCAAGCAAAGATCTGTCTGAGGGAGAGTTAGCGTCCACTGTCCTTATCTGCCCTTCACTAAAGTAGTGACTGTTGAAGCTCCATCAGCAACCAAATTCAGTTACCTTGATCCCCCCTGCCCGTTCCCGTATCCCGAAAGAGGATCCCAAATCCATTAACTATATCTATCTTTACCATTCCAACCGTCAAACTTCCTCTAACTAAATGTGCGCTAATCCAGGAGTCCAATCGGACGCGTCGACAACCCGGCGATTAAGCGTCGGATGCGTCGAGATCTCGGCCAAAACCAGGCAGCTCAAGGTCTGTAATTCCGGAAAACAATTTTAGCACGATTTTTCTCTCGGGTTGTACGCAAAAATGGCGCTAAGTGCTTCGTCCTCGCTAATCTCGGCCTAAGCGGTCTAGGTTGAGCATGTTGGCAAATGTTCCCATTTCCTGTTTTTAAGCTTTCGGTTAAACCCGTGGACGCGGATGGGCGTTCCCGATGCCATGTGGATGCATTCATAGCGTCGGTTCGAAGTTCACGTTCCCATAAGTTGCAGTATTTAAGCGCTCGTCTCTGCACACACTCGAAGAGGGTCCGTCGCTAGCCGTTGACGTCGAGATGCCGCGGGTGGGACTTACGATTGCGATCCTTGCATCTCTACTTACCGCAACTGCGTGGGTCAGTGCGTCCTCAAGCCTCTCAAAGGTGCCGTCCGATGAAACGCGAGGTAGGTTGATTGGCGGCATGTTTGCTTGGCCAGGTCATTTAGTTTTACACATTCATATTGCCTTACTGCGAAGTGTATTTGTCTACCTGCAGAAAGTAATCTTAGGAGACGATGTATGGAGGCGAGAAGCAATCCAGAAGCTGTGGAAGGAGAGAGATGAGATGGGCCATACGCCGCTCATACCCGTACGGGTCACAGGTACGATTGCAGAAAATTGTACTAAGGCTACGGTACTACCTATATGCTATCACTGTGCTTGGCGGCTAATATGCTCTCGCGAACTGAGTATTCAGTTGTTCTCTTGCAGGTATGCCAGAACTGGAGTTATTCCTCAAGGATGAATCGCAGTCGCCTACCGGGTAATACAAGCTGATCACAAGTGCGATGCATGCCGTATTTTTGCAGAAATTTGAAGCATCGCTTTGCTTGGGCTTTGTTCATGTGGGCGATCGTAGAGGGCTACGTCGGACCGAATACGACGGTCTATGAGGCGTCTAGCGGCAACACTGCCACTTGCGAGGCGTACATGGCTCAACTTGTCGGAGTCCCATTTATTGCTGTGGTAAGCGCGCATGTCTTACTGACTTGTATGATGACCCTAATGCATTCTCTTAGGTTCCCAATACCACCGAGCAGACGAAGATCGACCGCATCAAGCAGTACGGAGGTGACGTCCTGAAGGTCGACATCACAGAGCAGTTCATTCGAGCTGAAGCGGAGGCTAAGCGCAACGGTGGTTTCTACATGAATCAGTTTGCAAACGCAGACAAGGCCGAAGAGTTCCATGAAAGTAAGCACCTCGGACGCGCTGACGCTATTCACTCGTGTCGTGCCTAGGTGGCGGTCACTACCTGGAAACCATGAATGTTTTCCACGAAGTCGCACTGCAGTTGCAAGACCACGACAACTCGACCAAGCACGAATACCCGACCTACTTTGTTCATTCCGCAGGAACAGGTGCTTAAAGCGTATGAGCCTAGTGAAATGAAGATTTTCTAGGAGGAACGATCTCTTCGGTGGGGCGATACGTCAAGAAGTACAACATACCCACGCAAGTGGTCATGGCTGACACAGAATGTGAGCATTGGATGTGGCAGATACTGACTTAAGCCTAAGCCGAAACTACTCGTATGCGCGGGCTCGAGTGCAAAACTGATTATTTAGTCTCCATCTACTACGACTTCGTCATCAACGGAAAGTTCCAGAATGAAAGCGGAGCGTCGTTGTGGAGGAAGCCCGGAATGGCTGGCACCGGCTTCGGCTACGCAGGGCCAGCGATTCATGGCATTACAACGAGGTATCAAGCGGTGTATAGTACCTTTCAATCACGGATATTTTGCAGCTTACAACCGGCTGTCATCGATCGCGCACTGAAGATTCCGGACCTTGCGTCCACGGCTTCGATGCACTTCATGAAGGAGATCGACGCTGCTGGCGGCACTAGCACCGGTCTGAACTTCGTTACCGCTCTCTCGCTGGCCGCTAAGCACAGGTATGAACATGCGTCCTTTAACAAATATCAGAGGCTCGGAGAAAATATAAATATTTTCCCTTACCACATTTCAACGAAATATGATTGAATTATTTTAGGCAGAGTCATCCAAACCAAAAATTCCGCATTGTCCTTCTGCGAGCCGATGCGGCCAAGCTCTATGAAGCAACCTACTATAACAACTCGTGG
This sequence comes from Aphelenchus avenae, assembly GCA_020875895.1. Classification (NCBI taxonomy): domain Eukaryota; kingdom Metazoa; phylum Nematoda; class Chromadorea; order Rhabditida; family Aphelenchidae; genus Aphelenchus; species Aphelenchus avenae. Next base: position 84,128 of record JNEY01000355.1, read on the forward strand.
ATAGCCAAGAGCTTCGCGCCTCACGGCGGCCTCAACGTTTTCGCCTGCTGGCGTGACATCATCAAGAGGGCATTCGAGACAGGTACGAAGCTCTTGGAGTCAACACTACCGAGTTACGTACCACTTTATAGGCTTTGATCCACTTGCCGAGGGCGAGCAAGTGTGCGCACCCGCGCATGTCGCTGGCCACCGTTTCCGATTCCGACGAGCTTGAAAATCATTGTGATAATTATGGGCATTTGCAACGGCTGGCTGTATAAACAGCAAATAAAAATTGTATAAAATGTCTCAGCATCTAAAAGCGGACAGGACTAGCGCCATTTGACCAGAGAGACAGACAGACACTAAGCCTAAATGCTTAATGAGGAACCGGAATCTCTTGTGTCATGCGTCCTCCGATGGCGTCGAGCTGTGAGTAACGAAGATGAGCAACGCGGACGTAACAAAACAACTCATCGAAGCATCGATCAAGTGGAGCAATACCCAGCAGTGCCAAGTCCCGTTGGCGCCTGCCGAAATTTTACCTTGTAACATCCTGTAGAGTCGTGATTTGCGCGTTTGGAATGAGTGTCTGAATCCCTTTGAGAACTGGGTATTCCCTTCCGTAAGCCGCACTTGCTCTCGGGCGTAACCGAATTTCGTCAACTGATACGCTAAGGAAAACACTCCGCAACCTGCACATTGCTGTTTACTTATTATTTCTCTTGCATTACTTTCTGCAGCATCAAACAACTGACTAAAGTAAAGCAAGTGAAAAGGGAGTTCCCTTGTATAAACGATCCTTATCAGCGACGGTGGGCAATGGGCTAGCCGCTTCGCTTCCGGCCGTTAAGCTCATTCGAGCACCTGGGAGATACGTGATCCCACCGGTGTTCGGTTAGGACCAAGGTTAGAACAGCAATATCAGAGACTTCCAAGTGGCGCAAAAGTTGTTTGTGCTTCCTAGTTTTCGCGAACGTAAGGTTCATTCTGAGCCGTGCAAAGCCTTATCTCTATGCAACGAGTAAATAGGGAACGCTTTGACGTCAACCAAAGACTCTTTAAAGATTGCGAAAGTGCAAAAACGTCCAGTACCTGCTTGCTTACCTTCACCTTATTGTCCCTATCCAAGCTTTCACCTTCTAGCTGCGTTCTGAGCACCGCAGTTTCTTCCCTCGCATATCATGGCGCAATTGAAGGTCATAAGGGTCGCATGCAAACAAAGTTTTCGCATCAAACTGTTCACGCATAATAGCATTGTTTGATCTAAAGCAATTAATGACCATGCTCAAAGGGTCGGAACTTTGTTGGAGGGTGGTATTTGCGACACCGCTACCCAGCTGGCATGGAAATCTCTTCTTGCGCACACGGAAACCCCACGCTCAATAATTTTGCCGTGGCGTCATTTCAGAAAGCACGGATTTTACACTAAAACGGCCCGGCACGGCAAAAACGGCAATTTTAAGGCCTGTACCGTGCCGATCCTCCATGCCGTAGAAAACAGCACGGGACTGCCCGTCCCGCAATCCTAGTGAATACGCGTAAAGCAACTGGTCCATCCGAATGCAGTAGAACTGGACGAGTTACGTGCACCTAAAAGTGCTTCGTGGGTCACGTGTCAACAGTTCGAAATCCGCTTATCTCTTGCCCTACTGACTGGTGTTTGATGTTCCGTTTGGTTGGCCCACAATCCGGTACTAAGGTAGGTAGCTCCATAGCAGGGGTTATCACGTTTGGTGCGTGCGGACGTCACAAATGGGTATGATAAGTCGCTAAATGACAGTGTTGCTCTTCAGCCGCAAGAGTTAATCTCTTGTTTTCGTGCGGCCTTCGGGAGCTCGCATGAGGATCGGATCGGTTCCGATCTTCGGGCGAGCTCCGGAAATACTCGAGGGCAGCGCAAACATGCGCGTTCAAAAGCGTTTGTTCGGAAGCGTTCTGAACCGCCGCTTCCTGGCTATTCTCGAGCGATCCGCTAGATTTTTGAAGAGTCTTCAAACAGTTTAATATCTGTGTGCGCCCCGCGAACGCACGCTAAAGTGCGGCCCACGTGCCGAAAGTGCCAATGGTTGCGTTCTGTCCTGGATGTTGTGCTCAGCGCACTTCAGTGCCTTACCCTTTCGGTTCCCTTCTGAACGATGCTTGCTAGGATCCGCCTCGGATTATCCGAAGTGTAACTTGGGACCGAGTGGCCCACCTGCTTGTGGGCATCACTAGAACCAATTTTTGTAGTGTGCTTCTTGCTTCTCGCGGGGTTCACAGCACTTCAAGCTCGTTGTGTCAAGCTCGCGCCCGTTGCGAGGGAGTAACGCTCATTTGCTATGTCCAAGTGGGTCGATTTCGGTCACTTTGTGGTTCATGCGGCATCGTTGAGAGTCTTGTTGGCAACGGGACTTGATGTGCGTGGGATGACGATAGGGTCGAGTCCTTTGTTCTTATCTGCTCAGCGATAGTCCAAATATTATTGTTGGCTACGTCATCGGCTTATTTTATGGGCCATTGCCCACGGTGCAGGACGATTAACGAATTAGCCTTCTATGAAGCGTACCGGCTTAATTTTTGCTTCTCTTCATGGCCTGTTGCGTACGCTTCTAGAGATTACCCATCGCGGCATTTGCCGGATCACTAGTCGGGAACGGCTCACAGCATGTTTTCTGCACCATTTATTTTGATGGTTTTGAGCACCTGTGCTAACCGCTAAGCCTTGATTTTCATTAGTGCTAGCGTTCGCGTGCTAGTGAAAGTTACGCACGACGACAGTTCACCTTTCCGTTTGTCATTCACCGCTGGATTTCGGGAGGGAGATTCACCTTCCGTTTCCGTCAGGACGCGCGCATCCTGAAGGATTAAACAAATTTAAATCCCAATGTGTTCCTCTTTTCCGTGGCGCCATAGGCGAAAACGCGACCGTTTTCCATGTGGATCATCCGGGCGGCGCGACGAGCAATTCCATGTTCGCATTACTCCCGTTTTCACCTTCGTCCGCACATGACGGCTTCCAAAACTACCTGTACGAGTGCGCAACCAAGTAGGTAGTTAAAAAATTCGGTGATGTTTTGCGTACTGTATGCAACCTAGGCATACTAAATGCGGGAGGGGGCTAGATCATTTTTTCGCAAGAGTAACCAATGTACGGTACCAACGCAATTGCAGACGGCGTAAAGCTAGGGTCATCCGAAGCTGAAAAATGAACTTAGTGGGCATAGTGGTATATATGGTCGATCTTTTAAGTGCACATCTGATCTTTAAGTCCGTTTTGGTTCGTTCATCCTTTACGCGACAGTTTCGTTTCGGAGACAGTCTTTGAGCGATTCGCAGGTTGAGGACGGAAAATCTATGGCCGCCAGTCATAGCGTCATTGCTAGAACTTCTTCAGACCAATCAGCTTCTCACTTCGTCGAGCCAGTCCTTCACGCAGTTTTCCGCGTCCTTCTCGCTATTCGTTTCGTTTCGGAGATTTGCGCGAATCAGGCCAACGTGCGCGTATCACATCACATATTAATGCGATGACTCAAGCTGCGCGAAACGACGAAGGTACGTGATACGCTGCAAATGCGATCCAGACTTCACGTCCCACTGACGCACGTGTGAAAGCTCGCGCCAGCAGCGTCCAGGGGGAAAGCCTACTGCGTCTTCATTGGTCGCGATCCGCGTCTCTTTTCTCGCTTGATCGGCTTCGCGCACCGAAATCGACCGACTGAGCGGTCAGAGTTTGTCGTCGTCGTCGTCGCCGCCGGCTCACAAGAAGGCGGCTCTTCGACGGGATTTCACTTTAAGCGAGGAATCCGACGCACGCAAACGTCGAAGAACCAATAATGGCGCAATTACCGCAATTCCTCATCAGTGAATCTTTGCATAAACACCACAACGATCGGTTGACGCACGCGTCAGACTGCCGACGCTGGGATTAGTCGCGTCCCTGCAGCGCTGCGCGCTTTCACATTGTCGTCGGATTTACAAGTGCGCATCAATCATCCTGGAAGCGGTGCAGCATTGGCCGGTTTCCTTTCGCTATCGTTCACGCGGACGCCGCTTCATCCCCTGAAAGTTGCCGTGGACCTCTTCGTCACTGTTGTTGTGTTGTTGGCTAAGGTATGCTGCATATCTGTGCGTCAAAGGTTAACTTTGGGGCATTTTTTCAAAAATCTGACTGTGTGGCACCGAAATGGAGGTACTCGATATGGGTGATTCCGTTCATATTCACATTTTGGTAAAGCCTCGTCACTGCAACCGTCAAGAAACATGACATCACACAAAGCATGCCCCGATGAATCCTTCTGTAAATACCTATGTTTTGATCTGACGAGCGCATTAGACTCGAGAACGGAACAATTCGAGAATTTTGCGCTTACTTCCAAAGCTCAAAGTATGGGACCTAAACCCGAGCTGCAACGTATCTCTTGCCGACTGTAACTGCGTCGAACTCAGAAAAACGGACTTGGATCAGAGGCATTTACGTCAATTCACACCGTTGCTACCGTCATTGCCCTAAAATCCCCCTAACAATAGCACTCTGGCACTGCGGCCGCATAAAAGCAGCCTCGTTCGCGCTATTCATCGTTCACGCTTTGATCCACGGCCAAGCGCGTCCAAATTGGCCGTGCGCGATATCGCGCGCTCGATTAACTCTGCGCAACATGATTTTACCGCGACGATTGACATGCGCACTCATCCAACCTATGGCCCTAATCGCGCGGCTCGTCCCCATATGTCATTATGCGCAACAATATCCCATAGTGTCGGCCGACCTATGGCCTTTATTCTTTCAGTTCTTTGCTATCAACGGGTCGTAGAAATCGTTTTAACTGTCATACGTTAACGGCCGATCCGCCGCTCATAAATCGGCGTAATCGAAAAGGGCAGCGCTATGAAGCAAGTAGCGAAGACTAGGCTAGAGGCTTTTTAGGCAAGGCGGTGATGTAGGCGCCCCGGCCGGCTTCAAGTTCACCATTTAAAGCATTTCCGTCAGTACGGGATATGCATGAGCTGCTGGGCAACCCTAGGATGCAGGTCATTTGATCCCACAACAGTCGGTTTATGCCCATCTTTATTTCAGACCTTCATTTAAAAAAGTTTCCTCGCTCCCTTGAGTCTACCTAAAACATCCTAACCGGCAGAGCTAGTCGCCGTTCTTTTTCGTCTTGGTTTGAGGGTTTGAATGCGCATGAGCCTTGCTAGGTTTGCGGTTCACTACACAAGATTCTAGAGATGTCTAGTTCTCCCGCTCTCGACGCCGCCTCGCTAATGATACTAGCGTGAAGTCACAATTGCCGCTGTTATCAGCCGCTCATTAGCCGTGTCCACCCGTGTGTAGCGTTTTCTCCGCTGCCGCCACCGCGTGTTATTGCTGGACGTTCGAAGCCGGGGACGTCACGGACAAACGTTTTCTTTTCAGTGGTTCCCACGTAACGGCCGGGAATTGTGCGAAAAAAGCGAGCTATGCTCAGGAGGACATTCCTAGCTGTCGCACTAGCGCTTACTGTTACGCCATGCTTAGTCCATGCAAACGAGGAAGCATCATCAAGCACAGGCATAGACCCGGATCATGCCCAGGAGCGGCCGACTCATTTTGAGGTACGATCTTCATCGTGCACTGTTTGAGGAATGCCTTGATGCGTTTTTAGATGGTGGGCTTCAACTGGAACCACGTTCAGACGCCATACACCGTAGCGCTATGGTTGCTTCTAGCGAGCGTCGCCAAAATTTGTAAGTTGTATTACAGAAAGAGCCTTTTATGTGCCTTCGGGATTTCAATGAGAGTATTCCAGTGTTCCATGTGAACAAAAAATTCGGCGACGCCCTGCCGGACAGTGCAATGCTCATCGTCGTCGGTCTGATACTGGGCTACGCGCTCTCGCAGATCCACGTCAGCGAATCCTTGTTCACGTTGAAGCCAGACGTTTTCTTCCTCTACCTTCTACCTCCTATTATTTTCGACGCAGGTCAGTCGTCACCCTTCCGTTCTCCATGTGCTAAAAGACATTGTTTAAGGATACTTCATGCCAAACCGGCAGCTATTCGAGAATCTCGACTCGGTCATGCTGTTTGCCGTCGTTGGCACTATTTACAACACAGTCGCAATTGGTACGCCACGAGAATTAGCGGCCTTAATCGGCTTCGTTTTGCAGGTGGTACCCTCTTCCTGCTCGGCCAGTACGGAATGTTTTCCATCGGATTCTCGGCATTTGAGATCATGCTCTTCTCGTCCCTCATCAGCGCTGTCGATCCAGTCGCAGTCATTGCGGTGTTCGAAGAAATCCACGTCAACGAGTTCCTCTTCATCAATGTGTTTGGTGAAGCGCTCTTCAACGACGGAGTCACGGTATGCCTTAGTTTTGATCTGCACTTTCCGTGATCTCCGCTCCGGCTATGATATCTAATTCACCATCTCTTCAGGTCGTGTTGTACATGATGTTCAATAAGTTTATTCTTATTGGCGAGGACAAGCTCCAGCCGTCGGACTACGTTCAAGGCGGACTGTCGTTCTTCGTGATCGCGCTCGGCGGTGTGCTCATTGGCACTATTTTCGCTATGATCGTCAGTCTTCTCACTAAGTACGGCTGAATTAGCGGTGCGGCTTGTAACATACGGGGTTACAGGTATAGCGACCGAGTGCGGACCGTAGCGCCAGTCTTCATCTTCGTCGTTCCGTACCTGTCCTACCTTACGGCTGAAATGTTCGGGCTTTCCTCGATCCTCGCGTAAGTTTGGGTGACGCATCGTAATATGCATGAACAAAGAATGAATGGTGAGGCAGTAAGTGTGCTGCTTCAGAATAGTCGCATGCGGCATTCTCATGAAACAGTACGTCAAGGGCAACGTCACGCACGATGCCGCTAGTTCCGTGAAGTATTTCATTAAAATGCTGGCACAAAGCAGCGAAACCGCAATCTTCATGTTCCTCGGTCTCTCCGTGATCACGTATAATCACCACTGGGACACTGCGTTCGTGCTCATCACGGTCGCCATTTGCCTCGTTTATCGCTGCATCGGTACGTTCGTGAGACGGGACTCTTGAAACATTTCTGCTTTCAGGAGTGATCATCCAGTGTGCAATCCTGAACCGATTCCGCAAGAAGAAGTTCACAGCGGTTGACCAGTTTGTGCTTTCCTATGGTGGGCTGCGAGGTGCCATTGCGTTCGGTCTTGTGGTCTCGCTTCCAGCGCAGGTGGAGGCCAAACCCATGTTCATCACGACGTGCATCGCTGTCATCTATTTCACCGTGTTTCTACAGGTCAGTAAGACATTCTGGTCACCACTTTAATGTCGAGGATATAACCCTATCATATTCAGGGAATAACGATTCGACCCTTGCTGCACTGGCTCAAAGTGGAGCGTGCAGAAGAACGACAACTGAGCATGATCGAGAACGTGTACAATCGGGTAAGTAGCGTTGCTTGCTCTTCTCTGAAGCCTCATTTTGTTGTAGTACTTCGACTATACTATGGCTGGAATCGAAGACATTTGCGGGCAGAAAGGACGCAACGCATTCCGCGACAAGTACGTTTTGCAACAGCAGCGAATTCCAGCATGACCTTTCGCAGAAGCGTAACGCTAAACATTGTTTTCAGGTTTGAACGGTTCAACGCAAAGGTGCTTAAGCCGATCTTGATCAAGGAGCAGAAACGGACAAAGTTCGATGCCTCGCAGATTGTTAGGGCGTACACGAAGATCTCACTGCACGAGGCAGCGCAAGTGGCTCGAGCGGGATCAATGTACGCCTATTTGAACTGCGAGCATACAGCTATGGTATTCGTGTTTAGCTCGAAAGTGTCACCGGTGGCACGCCAGACGAAGTCCTTCAGCTACGGCGAGAAGATGGAGATCGAGCAGAACGGCAAGCCGCTCGAGAAGAAGGTCGCCATCGACGATGTAGAGCTAGCTTCACCTTGCAATTTTCATAGTTTGTTGCAGCACATCGCTAGCCAAGAGAACGTCGACACGCTGTACGCAATGTTCAGCCGGCTTCTGGACCGAAAGCTGGACGAAATTCGGTCCTCCTCTCCGAGGCCTTCGCAAGCATCGGACCAGCACGACGACATCAAGGATGACTACATGGCCATAATTAGGCGGCCACCAACCGACGAGCTGCCGACGGCGGTTCGTGTGAACAATGAGGTAAGCTCAGCTGTTGGTGGCACGTACGTGGATCCAAGAGGAACCCCTTGCAGAGGCAAGCAACGCAGTCGGAGAACCTCCACGCGAACGGAAGCCCGCAACGTCTTTCACTGCCCACGAATCAACTGGGCCGATCCAGGAGTTCTCCGCGGTCCGCCGAAGATCCGTGTTGAGTGCAATTGTAGCAACCGAGATCTCATTCGTTTTGCCATAGAGCTGTACTTAGTGCTGGCGGTACGTGTATTGCCCGGTTGTTTTCGTTCGCCGTCTATGTCAGAGACACATGCGCGTAATACCTTGTTCTTTTACCTTGTGACGCATGCATAATTTGTAGGTAGACCGTACAGTTCGTCCTTATTTGGATTTTAAACATGTGATCATATCCGTTGAAGAGGTGACCACTTTTATACTGCTGTGATAATAAAAGGCCGACACACCTAACCGGGGCTGAAATCATGTCGCTGAGCGGTAAAAGAAAACACGAATTTGCGGTCTAAGTAGAGAAAACCTTATAAGATGCGTAGTGACAGCACCAGTTACGGCACCAGGGATAGGGTTAGATGTGCTCGTGACCTCCAAACGGTAAAATTACGTGGGCGATGTGAGCTTAAAGCGAAGGCTCTACGTGAATCATCACTACGTCCCCAGCGGAAAGCTAAGTAGATTAATCAGCGTGGTGCTGACTCAGCCTTAAGCTGGCCCAGAAGTACGGATCTGATCAAAGCTCTATTGGACGTCCCAGATGTTTGCGTGAATCCTAAGCTTACCAAGAGTGAGTCATCCTTAATACGTGCGCGGTAGCTGGTTGCGTGAACGCACGCAACGTTGCGGGCGTTGGGTTGCGGACGGGAGTGGACTTCGGTCATCTGAGATGTGCGCGTTCTCTCTTTCTCTCGAATTTTTGAGGTCATCTCGGCCGGCTCTTTCGATGGCGGTCGTCGCAAGGTGCACATGATTTCCAGCGACATTCGTGCGGTTTTCCGAACTGGATGGGACATATGATGCCGTTCGAATGCGTGTTCGATGTGAATACAAACATTGTCCTACTGTTTTAGACCTTCAGAACCGATGAGAGTTTGCGTTATCGGTGCTGGCGTAAGCGGGCTACCTGCTATTAAAGCATGCCTGGAAGAGGGGCTGGACGTCGTCTGCTACGAAAGAACCTCCGATGTCGGAGGACTATGGAACTACCGGCTGGATGATACGAGTAACGTACGTCTAAGATAAAGGCGTTAGGTCCAGCGTCTCGCTCAATCTTAGAATGGCGGCACTGTAATGAAGTCAACCGTAGTGAACACCTCAAAGGAGATGATGGCCTACTCCGACTTCCCTCCCAACGAAAGCTTGCCCAACTTCATGCATCACTCGCTGGTACTCCAGTATATCAAGGACTACGCCGAGGCGTATGACTTGAAGAAGCACATTGTGTTAGAGACGGAAGTCGCCAAGGTCGGTCAGTCTTTCAGGCCTTCGCAACTTCAAAGGAGAAAGCGTCCTATATTCTCTTGGTTTAGGTACGTCGTGATCCCGATGCTAGCGGATGGATCGTGGAAACGAGAAGAGTGAACGGTGGTTTTGGATTGCTGAAACAGACGAAAGTCGAGAGGTTCGACAAGGTCATGCTCTGCACCGGGCACCATAGCGAGCCTTATCAGCCTCCGGAAATATTAGCTGGTATAGTAAGAAAGCTTTGCAGTTCTGTGCTATACACTCTTCAGGCCTTCGAAGCTTCAAAGGAGAAATTCTTCACGCGAAGAAATATCGCGACCATGTTGGGTTCGAGGACAAGAACGTGTTTATAGTGGGAATAGGCAACTCAGCGCTGGACATCGCTGTTGAGCTCGCTAGGATTTCGAAAAGCGTAAGTCGTACCAGCCATATTTTTCTCCGCAGTGTATTCGCATTCGTTACAGGTCACCATATCCACCCGGCGTGGCACATGGGTCTTTAACCGCGTCTCGCAAGGCGGAATGCCGTACGACGTGGTGCTAATGAGTCGACTGTACCACTGGCTGTACCGCGTGCTGCCCTGGACGGTGATCAACGACTTCATGGAGCATCGGCTGCAGCAGCGAATGGACCACGACTTGTACGGACTGCGACCACCTCATCGCTTCTTTCAACAACATCCCACCGTTAACGACTCGCTCGCCAACTTGATGGCCAGCGGTCTGATAACCGTCACGGTAGGTGTGTCAGCGGTTGTTCTAGAAGCATAGAGGAAGTTCAGGAGGACGTGGAATTCTTCCAATCGGACTCCGTAGTAGTGAAAGGAGGACGACGCTTTCCCGCGGACGTGATCATCCTATGCACGGGATACGATTTCCGCTTCCCCTACCTAGAGCCAGAGGACATCATTCCCGTTAATGTAAGTCTTCTAACCAGGCAAAACTTCTTAGCCCTTTTGTTGTCTAGGGTCATCAAGTTGACCTGTACAAGTTCGTGTTTCCGCCAAACAAGACCGACCTCGCGGTGATTGGACTCATCCAACCGATTGGTAGCCTGGCGCCGATTTCCGAAATGCAGGTAAGCAGACGTCTGGCTTACCTTGCTCCATTTTATCGCACGGTTTAGAGCCGCTGGGCCGCGCGTGTTTTCATTGGGCGAACAGAACTGCCCACTCCGCTTGACATGACCAAAGACATTGCCGAGAAACGCAGACAGATAGAGCGTCGCTATTACCGCTCGCCAAAGCACACCCTCCAAGTGGACTACGTGCCCTACATGGACGAGTTGGCGGAACAGATTGGCTGCAAGCCATCGATACCGAAGGTATCCACGTTCCTTATCACTATGTAGTCACACTGCGTTAAGGTACTTCTCGAGGACTATCGGTTTGCTTTGCGACTCTTCGTCGGTGGCAACGTGCCCTACGTCTACCGGCTAGTGGGGCCGCATAGCTGGTCCGGTGCCAGGGATGCCATATGGGACGTTCCCAAGCGAGTGAAGTTACCACTCAAAAACCGGCAGTGTCGAACTCGGCGGCATAAAAAGAGAGGAACCTTGGTAGGTCTCACGTTTGTAACCGCCTACAACACTATGCTGCAGGACGAATACTTCCGCTACGGCTCGAGAAAGTGGTTGGCTGGGTGGACGTGCCTAATCTTCGTCGGCGGACTGTGGACTTTCTGCTCCGGGCCGGCCGCTATCCCCGTTTATTCCTACTTCTCCTACGTCCTTCTCTTTTTCTTCGTGTTTTCATTCATGCTGCTATGGTTCGACCTCCAATATGATATGTCCACCATCTTCTAAGCTAACGTTTTGTTGCTCAACGCAGTGGAAACAATTAAACCTTTATTATGCTTTGCGTCACCAGAGATCACAAGCAGCGGATCCGTAAGCTCTTGACCGATAGTCCTATTACGCTCGAGTGAAGAAAGAATGGTTCTCTACTTCGTTTCTTCGGTTAGCATCCATCAGGGTTCTTGCTGACGTCTTGTCGTCGTCGATTGCCTTTACNGAATTATTTCGCTGAACGACAAGAAGAATGACGTTTCTGCAGAGGGACTCTAACTAAGTAGGGAAAAGTGGTAAGCTGTATTACGACTTTCTGAAGAAAATTAGTGATATGGGTGCCTCTACTCGTAACCCCAAAACGCTGAACAACATTGCCGTTCTAAGGCAGAAGCAGAGGCTCTAGGCGAACCAGCATTAAGGCCAAGTAACGCCGAACGCTAAGACGATTACCCAACCTGATGGTGACTCAGCTATAAGAATCTTTTGTGCCTGTCGCAGATGTCATCAAAGCTTCACTGGTAGGACCAGATTACATGAATCCAGGCTTACGAAAAGTGAGTCATCCTTAATACGTGCGCGGTAGCTGGTTGCGTGAACGCACGCAACGTTGCGGGCGTTGGATTGCGGATGGGAGTGGACTTCGGTCATCTGAGATGTGCGTGTTCTCTCTTTCTATCGAATTTTTGAGGTCATCTCGTCCGGCTCTTCCGATGGCGGTCGTCGCCAGTTGCACATGGTTTACAGCGACGTTCCTGCGGTTTCCCGAACTTAGTTGGACATACGCTGCCGTTCGAATACGTGTTCGATTTGAATACAAACTTTTGCCATTGTTTTAGACCTTACGAACTGATGAGAGTTTGCGTTGTCGGTGCTGGCGTAAGCGGACTACCCGCTATTAAGGCATGTCTGGAAGAGGGGTTGGACGTGGTCTGCTACGAAAGAACCTCCGATGTCGGAGGACTATGGAACTACCGTCCGGATGATACCAGTAACGTACGTCTAAAACAATGGCGTTGACTTCAGCGCCTCACCCGATTTCAGAATGGCGGCACTGTAATGAAGTCAACCGTAGTGAACACCTCAAAGGAGATGATGGCCTACTCCGACTTTCCTCCCAACGAAAGCTTGCCCAACTTCATGCATCACTCGTTGGTACTTCAGTACATCAAGGACTACGCCGAGGCGTATGACTTGAAGAAGCACATTGTGTTAGAGACGGAAGTCGCCAAGGTCGGTCAGTCTTTCAGGCCTTCGCAACTTCAAAGGAGAAAGCAGTTTATGGACTCCTGGTTTAGGTTCGCCGTGATCCAGATGGCGGCGGGTGGGTCGTGGAAACGAGAAGAGTGACAGGCGGTTTTGGATTGCTGAAACAGACGAAAGTCGAGAGGTTCGACAAGGTCATGCTCTGCACCGGGCACCATAGCGAGCCTTACGAGCCACCGGAAATATTAGCTGGTATAGTAGGAAAGCTTTGCAGTTGTGTGCTATGCGCTCTTCAGGCCTTCGAAGCTTCAAAGGAGAAATTCTTCACGCGAAGCAATATCGCGACCATGTTGGTTTCGAGGACAAGAACGTGTTTATGGTGGGCATAGGCAACTCAGCGCTGGACATCGCTGTTGAGCTCGCTAGGATTTCGAAAAGCGTAAGTCGTACCATCCATATTTTTCTTCGTAGAGTACTGCGTTCGTTACAGGTCACCATATCCACCCGGCGTGGCACATGGGTCTTTAACCGCGTCTCGCAAGGCGGAATGCCGTACGACGTGGTGCTAATGAGTCGACTGTACCACTGGCTGTACCGCGTGCTGCCCTGGACGGTGATCAACGACTTCATGGAGCATCGGCTGCAGCAGCGAATGGACCACGACTTGTACGGACTGCGACCACCTCATCGCTTCTTTCAACAACATCCCACCGTTAACGACTCGCTCGCCAACCTGATGGCCAGCGGGCTCATAACCGTCACGGTAAGTATGCCTTGCGGTTGTTTTAGAAGCATAGAGGAAATTCAGGAGGACGTGGAATTCTTCCAGTCCGACTCGGTAGTAGTGAAAGGAGGACGACGCTTTCCCGCGGACGTGATCATCCTGTGCACGGGATACGATTTCCGCTTCCCGTACATGGAGCCAGAGGACATCATTCCCGTCAATGCAAGTCCTCTAACCAGGCAAAACTTCATAGGTAGCTCTTCTGTTGTCTAGGATCATCAAGTGGACCTGTACAAGTTCGTGTTCCCACCAAAGGAGACCGACCTCGCGGTGATTGGACTCATCCAACCGATTGGTAGCCTGGCGCCGATTTCCGAAATGCAGGTAAGTAGACGTCTGGCCTTTTCGTGCTCCATTTTATCGCATGGTTTAGAGCCGCTGGGCGGCCCGTGTTTTTGCCGGGCGAACAAAGCTGCCCGCACCGCTTGAAATGACCAAAGACATTGCCGAGAAACGCAGACAGATGGAGCGTCGCTATTACCGCTCACCAAAGCACACCCTCCAAGTAGACTACGTGCCATACATGGACGAGCTGGCGGAACAGATTGGGTGCAAGCCATCGTTACAGAAGGTATCCAAGTTCTTTATCGCTGTGTAGTCACACTACGTTAAGGTACTTCTCGAGGACTATCGGTTTGCTTTGCGACTCTTCGTCGGTGGCAACGTGCCCTACGTCTACCGGCTAGTGGGACCTCATAGCTGGTCCGGTGCCAGGGATGCCATATGGGACGTTCCCAAGCGGGTGAAGTTACCATTCAAGAATCGGCAGTGTCGAACTCGCCGGCATAAAAAGAGAGGAACCTTGGTAGGTGCCACGCTTGTAACCGCCTACAAACACTATGCTGCAGGACGAATACTTCCGCTACGGCTCGAGAAAGTGGTTGGCTGGGTGGACGTGCCTAATCTTCGTCGGCGGACTGTGGACTTTCTGCTCCGGGCCGGCCGCTATCCCCGTTTATTCCTACTTCTCCTACGTCCTTCTCTTTTTCTTCGTGTTTTCATTCATGCTGCTATGGTTCGACCTCCAATATGATATGTCCACCATCTTCTAAGCTAACGTTTTGTTGCTCAACGCAGTGGAAACAATTAAACCTTTATTATGCTTTGCGTCACCAGAGATCACAAGCAGCGGATCCGTAAGCTCTTGACCGATAGTCCTATTACGCTCGAGTGAAGAAAGAATGGTTCTCTACTTCGTTTCTTCGGTTAGCATCCATCAGGGTTCTTGCTGACGTCTTGTCGTCGTCGATTGCCTTTACGAGCTCCTCCAGAGATCCGAAGGACTTCATTGGCCTCAGATACGCGACCGCGACGCCCTCGAGCAGTTCACCGTAGAAGTCGCCGTCGAACTCGTGCAAAACGTGCACCTCCATCGTCCGCTGTTGCGCATTGAACTGCGGGTTGTTGCCGACGCTCATCACCTGATAGCATCTGATATCATCATCTGACACCATCACAGACTCACCATTTGATACAGGTGCCCGCCGCGTACACGCGCGAACCCGGCATAGACTCCGTTTACGAAGTCAGCTGGTAGTAACAGTATCGCAGACTCGTCGAGATTCGCCGTGGGGCAGTTGAGTTTGCGCCCGCCGCGTCCGTGCCCTGGTACCACCTTGCCGCGGAAGAAGTGTGGTAATGTCACTGCAGTTGGTGGAGTGCCGTTTAGCGTCGTCATGGGCTGGAACGGAGCGCATGGCAACATTGAAAAATGTTCTGACCCGTTAGAAGACGCTTACGGCGTATTCTTTACGAAATGTTGAAATATCTTCCTGTCGCTTGGTACGACTGAGGCTGACTATCTCTACGCTAGACAGGATTAAATATCCGGGACCGTGGCGATTGCGGAAGACCGTGTTTATACTGACTGCTGTGTAAGATCTGACAAAGCATACATCTCAAGTCTTAAGGCCACTCATAGGTGGTATCGGGGCACACCATAAAGGAAAACTAATTACACAGATCGTGCTTGTAAAGCAGAGGATGACCGATTACTAAGCGAGGTAATACCAGTACATGGAAGAAAGACGACCCGATTATCCGGAAAAGGCAATAAAATGTTTAGAATGACGTCAAATCGGAATGCACAGGAGAATCGTCATTTCTGTCAATGGTCCACGGCTAACGTCGAAAAGTCTGAAAGTTTGCAGTCCCCTAAAACTGCGAATTTCAGCAGGTTAAATCCATCGCCGACCTACCTGGGACATGTCCACGTCGATCAAAATCACATCGTCGCCTCCGGCATGGAACGCAGTCGCATTTGACGATGTTGCGGTGTTGTTGTTGCTGAAATTGGTTTATGTATGCTTTCAAGTAAGGAGGCTTTCGTACGTCTGCAGCGCCTCTCGCAGACGGATCTTCTCCTTCGTCTCGTGCACCAGGCGCTGGCTAAGATTCTTCAGGTCTTCGATGAGCTTCTAAAAATACGTAATGTATCAGCTCGCACTGAGAACTACAGAAGACACAGAAGGTATGAGCCGCTTACATCGTGTTCGACCTTCAGCTCCTTGCGATCGCCATCGGCGATTAGGTAGGCGCTCTTCCAGGTCTGCAGCTTTTCCTCCGTGGTCTGAAGTTGGCGGGTCAGCGCATCGCAGGTGCCTTGCCAGGTGGTGACTTCGCGCTTAAGGCTCGCGACATCCGCCTCCAGAACCTCCTTGGCCAGCTCGAGATCGTCGATCTTGTCCTGAAGCTTCTCGAGGCGACTGTTGGCGACGTCAAGCTCTCGCTCGACCTTGCCGGAACGCTGCCGCTCGTTCTTCACCGTTTGCTCGAGCGTCTTGATCTTGCTCTTCTGGCGCGAAAGAGACTGCTGAACAGGTAGTGAATGACTCGAGACATAGGACGGTATGCGACTTACGACGATGGGCCTTTCGCAGCTTTGAGCGCTTCATTCTGACCGGTCAGCTCGCCGATGATCTTCTCTTGCTCCGCCGCATGCTCCTTCATGTCGTTCATCACGCGCTTGAGCTCGGTAAGTTCTTGCTCCAGGTGGCCGTTCTGAACGGTCATTGTTAGAACTACGATTGACTGGGCTAGAGTTCGTCGATACTCCTACCTTTTCCGTTGCCTGATCAAGTCGTAGATTAGCTTCAGCAACCTGCTCCACAAGACTCGAGTCAGTTGCCTATAAGGAAATTTAACGTCACAGTGGCATAGATACGGACTACCTTGTAAGTTTGAAGCTGTTGCTCGCGCTCAAACACATCACGTTCGCGACGTTCAAGGTCGGCTTTAGCGTCCAGTCTTCGCTGGAGTTCCTTCATATCTTCCAGCAATCCCTGTCGTTCTTCGTCGACATTGCGCTTCTCGTCCGAAAGGCGCGTTTGTTCTTGTGCCAGATGTTGTTCCTTTGCCTTGATGCGGTCTTCTTCTGAGCGAAGGGTGTTGGCTTCATCCGCTACGCGACGAGAGTGTTCGGCGCGGAATCGCTCAAATTCAAGTACTTCTTGCTCGAAACGCGCTCGAGATTCCTAAATACCACAATTCCACTACTAAGCCTGCGTTCAGAAAATATGTACTGACTGCTGACCACTACCTATAACTACTACTAGAAGAAGTACGGTACGCCTGCTTACTACCTCGAGGGAGCGACGTTCTTCGTCGAGCTGTGCACGCTCATCCTCAGAGGAGGACACTCGCCCAGTCAAGATTTGCTTCTGACCATCGTTGACGTCCAGTTGCTGTGGCTTGGCTGCATCGTAGAGAGTGTTGGAATGAATGCCTACATGTAAAGCTTGTTTTATGGCGCTTTCCTAGTTGACAAGGTACCTGTGGGATCCGGGGACATGCTGCCGTTCTCACCGGTCCACACCCCGGAGTCGTCGGACGACGAGGCAGTTCGCGGCTCTGACTGATTTGCGAAGTATCCCGGAATGTCTTCAAGTGAGATTTTCGAGAACCGACTGGAGGTATACCTGAAGACTTCTCGTTAAGACATTGCACGGATCGCACGTGCAGATTTTACCTTTCAACTTCGGGTACTGGAGTGCTACTCGTGGCGGGCTTCTGGTTTTGCTCGTCGTCGATTTCCGCAAGCAGAGTTTCTTCCGAGTTGATGTGGCCAGGACTTGTCTCGCGGTACACCCCGTAATTGGGCTGGACTGCTTCATTCTTAGAACAGTCGACCATCTAAAGACAAAATTCTGCATGGATATTTGCGGATTCAACGCTGAGCAAGACATTCATACCTCCATGACATCCGAGTTTCCTTGCGAACTTGTTGTGACGTCCATCTGTAGCGAATTGTGCTAGCCGCAGTTAACGTTAGTTGCGCGAAACCGTGTGATGCAAATACGGACGAATCCACAGCAGAACGCCAAAGCGACTATAGCGCTAGACGGACAGCGGTCACCGTCCCGTTGCTTGTAAAACTCGAATGCTTGACCCACGAATGACCGCACAGGCAAGTTATCGGTAATCAACGCTCGTCGAGCGAGGTGCAAAGGCCCTTGCAAAGGTCACACGCCAATCATGACTGTCTACTCTGAAAGTGCGACCATGGAAGCGCAGTTTTGGAAGCGCTACACGAAAGAAGTCGGTGAACTGTGCGAACTCGGAAGGCTCTCATGAACAAGGTCCTGGCAGTTTCGGAAACCGTTTCAGAAGCGAAAGGAAAATTCTTTGTCATAAAGTATGGGCAGTCAAAGTTCGCGTTCTCTCGAAAAACACGCATTGAATAATCGGTCTTCTGCCTTGGCCAGGAACTTGAGGCTAATAAGCGTAGTGTGGTCAGGCTTGTCGAAGGAGCTTATTATGAAGTCGTGCCACTTTTTGCTCGGTTCAGCATATGTTGCATGCAAATTGCTAAGAGAGTAGAACGACCCTCGCTTGAACAACGGCAAGGGACTGTGATCGCCGCAGAAACGGTGGTTGTCAACGCAGTGGCCACATCGAATACTCCTTCCGTTTCGCTTAAGCCAATATCTTCAAATGCAGAGCACGGAGAGAAACAACGAGGATACCCCCCCCCCCGATATAAAGGTTCATTTACCTGGCTCCGCGAAAAAACAAACAGCGGTGGCAACCAGCGGGTCGTAAAGCCTATGGTAGAAGAGTGCAGATAAGGAGCTAAGGCCAGAAGCTTTCGACACTTTACGACATCGACGAAGAAGCATATGAAGATGATAACCGTCTCTGGCAGAAGACGAGTGCTACTGCTTGTACCATTTGTCATACTGGCCACCATGGGTGTAGCACTCTTAATAACCAGTCTTTGCAAATTTTCCTTGTTTTCCTTAACTTGCCCTCTGGGTCTTTTCGTCAAAGGTCGACTTGCGACCTTTAAAGCAAATTTCTGCCCACACCTGATGCTGACCACGTGCGAATGCCTATGAGGACGCATTAGAATTGCTTAATCTATAAGTTCTTCGTCGAATACTCTATCCTAACTGGGTAGAAACACTGCCCTTTGTGAGATGGCAAATGCAAAGTGTTCAACTGTGCAGATGGTGAGCGGTGCACACGAGAGACGCGTTTATGGCATGGATTTTTAAGCTCAACCTCTCTAAAGTCCGAACCCCTCGTCATTATGATTCATTTGTGCTTGGGGCAAACTTATCCCAACAATACAATAATTGTTGTCACAATTCTGTTCTCTCAGCAAGCCCCAGCGTCGAGAGGCCCCTAGTTGAGAATTCTCCTTGATCCAAGCTTTGATCTTTGCACGGCTATCGCCTCCCACCTAATCACGGCTTAATCGCATTACCGTTTATAAATAACTGCTGCAAGCAAAGCGTGACGCGTCCTCAAGCCTTTGGGTGCATGGGCGCCCTCGTCGCTGCGGTTATCAGTTAGCACCGATGCTACTGATTTGGAGGCGTTAGCGCGTCGCCGCCCGGTAGCACTCACTTTGTTAGCATTGCGGATTATCACTGACGGAAGTCTTTTTTCCGCGAGAAAAGTGACGGAAGCTCAGGCGCGAGCCGACACTTCGCGAGCATACCTTGCAAACTTGAGCGCGGACGGGTTTGGCACCGCTCATTGCTCATCGTTTCAGCCTGATGGAGCATTCCTCTCCGGACGCAAAACTGCCTATTCCGACTATCGTCTTCGAAAGTGGCGACGACACCGATGAGAGCCACGACAAGTTTCACGGCTCAACGTCGACGTTGAACAGTGCTCATTCCGGCGGTGGACATCATCTGGATGTGACCGGAGAGACAACTAGCATCGCCAGTTCAACCAGCGATGGCGGTCCAAAGTCAAAAATCATGCGAAGGAGTTCGAGGTGGGTCGTATTCCTCCATGGCATCAGCGTGTAACCGAGCCTGAGCCTAATTAGATGCTGTTAGTTTCTCTTTGGCCCTTGTCATGCGAGCCTTTAGGTGACGTCTACATCTGAAGTGTCAACGAGGAGGCTCTTATTTTCCCACCATCCCAAGTACTATAACCTTTAGTAGTGTTCTTGGCAAATGTCACCTGGTACGCTCGTACTCAATGTTCGTGGCTATAGTGATTGTCCCTAGAGGAAACATTGACGTAGTCAGAACCTGTAAGGAAAACCTGGTCCTCCTCCTAGACGTACCAGTACCAAGCTAGATGACGACTTGAAGTACCATCGTAGAACACGCAGGCACAGGACATCACAACCTGCTTCAGTTTACCCCGCTTACCTTAGTCTTATTCTAGCACGGAGCCTAGGCGCACTAAGTACAAACTATTGTTTAGCCACGGACGACTCTCCATTTCGGACGAGGCAAAGAGGCTCACGAACCGCGCATCACAGCTGATCGTAAAGGTGCCGCTACGGCAGCTGAAGACGATCGCACACTCACAAGGAATCAGCTCGCTGTCCCGCGAAACTCAGCACTTCGTTGGTCGTTATTTTACACTTTACTAGACTGTTTTTGGTAGGCGTAGTTTAGTAGGCGTTCACGTGTTCCTCGCATCAGTTCGAGTTGGGGACGGTAGGGTACAAGTCCAGTCGAACGAACGCCTTTCACGAACCGAGTGAAACCGTTAAGCCACTGCAAACATTGAAACTCCCAGACGGACGCATTGCGGAAAAGTTCTATTTGCATGCGTCAATGGCCGTTTGAAACTTTCCTTGCGGTGAATAGACTTGCAAGTTTTGAATAGGCGCTCAGCTTACGCGAACATTGCCGCTAAGGATAATAGGTAGTTGACGGATGAACAGGAAACTGAGAAAGAGAACGCACGAGTTGAGACGCAAATGCGTAGCCGCCTGCAAAAGTGCAATGCACGCATGTATGAGGGCACTGAGGTACATCCACGAGAGCAGAGTTGAGCAAGATAGAAAGGTTCAGGTAGCATAATGAATTAAGCTGTGAGTTAATATTTGTCGTATTGGGCTCTTACGATTTAACTTTAGGCATTGCAACGCCGCACGGCATCCTTCGGATATACCGTGGCAAAGGATACTACAGATGGCTTTGGGCATTGGTCACGATCTTCTGTTGCGGCATGCTCCTCTGGCAAGTGGGACTGCTGTTCCAGCTTTACGTCAAGCGACCGACGGTATCGCAGGTAAGCCGTCGTTATCCTACTCTCCCGTATTTTCCGTTTGTAGGTCTCATTCCTGCTGCCCGACCAAGGTCTGACGTTTCCATCGGTAACGATATGCAACTACAACGCAGTGCGGCAGTCGTACATCCTGGGTAGCTTAAGCCGCTATCCACCAACTGATCCTTTTTTGTAGAGTTGAACAGTACCGGGAAGTTTTCACCACGACTACTCGACTACCTGTCCTTCGCGTACAGCGACGTCGCCTTTCTCCTTCAGGCCTCGAACGAAACTGAGCTTGCAGAAGCGCACAAGGAGCTCCATAAGTTCATCGAGGAGGTGCATCCCACTTTTACGATCAATGAGTTCTTCTGGGACGCAGCGTAAGCGATTCCTCGTTTAGATGAAACAACTGCTTCGTTTTTAGCATCCCATGCCACGAGACCTTAATGATTTGCATGTTCGGTGGGCAGGAGTTCGACTGCTGCTATCATGCGAAGGGCATTCTTACTGACATTGGCAAATGCTACCGAATCGAGCTCTCGAATAGCGACGACGTTCGAATGCGCAAGCAGCTGCAAGCCGGCGTCGGCAACGGGTACGCTATTCGAAGCCAGTAAGTATCATACTTGCGATTGCTTCAGACTGCAGATCATTGCCGACTTCCACACCGAACAGCAGCTTGGAGTGTCCAGTAAGTGCTAAGCGTGCGTATGGAGCATACCTCTGCGTCTAGGCGAAAGTGCATCTCCGTTCGTGAACCAATTCGAAAACGGATTCCGCTACTACGTCCACGCGCCCAAGACAGTCCCGTACTTGTCCACGGAGGGAATCAGCGTTTCTCCGGGCTCTAAGATCTACTCGGCGATTAGCCCAAATAAGGTACATCCGACGACCCTTCTTCGAAGCAGGCGGAGTTTTAATTTAGTACGTACTGCTACCGAAGGATCAGTGGGGTAATTGCATGGATGAATGGCCGGCACCGTATTCGGACGTTGACGGACCGTACTCGTCCACCAAGTGCAAGGCTTTATGTCGAGCGCGTTTCTTCAATGAGCGTTGTAGCTGCGCACCGTTTGCCTACAACGTCGAGTGGAGTAAGTATAATTCCTTCGCACTCCTCCTTTCTTTGCACTGAAATATGCTAATCTGTGGCTTGTTCATCCCAATCTCAACTTTAGACTACCGCTTCTGCGCTCCCTATGAGATCGTAGACTGCATTAACAAAATCCGCAACGAAACCGGCATGGCCGAAGAAGGTAAATCCTCTTACCTTCCTTCTAGCCATATTTTTAGTAGAACTCATCTTCGGAATGAAAAGTTTTTAACATTTAGACGACCCGGATCTGTTGCTGCCGGCTTGCTCCGAATGCGGAATGGAATGCGAACGCTGGCTGTACCACACCTACAACTCCTATGCCCAGGGATTCTCACCCGGATCGCTTGCCTGGTTGCACGGGCGGAACAAGAACTGGACTGCTGGTCACGTTAGGTATTTTTCTGTACCTTAGCAATATCTAGTGTAGCGGCTTAGGTCCAACTTCGTCGCAATGAACGTCTTTTTCCGAGACATGGTAAGGATTGTAAGGATTGTACACACGTCTTACACGGAGGCGTTTAGTCCTACACGGAGTACCAACAAGTCCAGCGTATAACCCTGACTGAGATTTGGAGTAAGAACTTTCTTTAAGGAACGTGGTCTTAATTACATGCTCAGGTAACATCGGTGGTAACATGGGTTTGTTCATGGGAATGAGCGTCCTTTCGGCGATAGAAGTCATCATATACGTGTCGAAGGTTACATGGATTCTCATTTCCAAAGGGCGACGCAACTACCTCGCTTCCAAGAAGCAGAAGGAGATCGTATGCTGTCGATATTCTGACTATGATTATATGCGTTCCTTCTAGGAACGAGAGCAGCGACTCACGGAAACGTTGGAGATAGCAAAGAAGCGAAGAGACATGGCTAGCGAAGAAGTCGGCACGGACGATAACGAAATCGACGAACCCCCAGGATTCTCGTCCCGCTTGCGGCGGTTTGCTGGAGGCATCCGACGGCGGTCGGCTTCAGTTTGGTCGCAGCACTACGCATCGGAGCCTCCCTCGTACCCAGAGGTAGTCTGTTAAATCTTAGAAATGTTCGGGGACTGTAGCGCGTCTTCAGGTAGAGCAAGGTGACTGTAAGCCGTCAACTGGCTTGCCGGACGTCGGCTCGTTCCTTGCGCCTCCATCACGCGTATCCACTAAATCTCGAAATTTTGTGGATAGCGTAATTGAGGCCAGGCTACACGGGCAAGGTCGTGCTATCCAAAGGGATCTTGAGGGGGAACAGAGTGATGATGACGCTTTGGTAAGTGAGCCGGAGCTTTACACTGACCCTTCAACGATGTGTTTTAGGTAGAACTGCAAATCAACCTCAACGACCTATTGTCGAGTGCCAATAGTAAACCAGGCGACAACCCTACGATAGCCGTAGTGCGGCCCAGAACAAACAGCGACCCGTCACAGCCCCAAGCTACCCTCTCGCCGCAGGCAGCCGACACTAGACATTCGACGAAGTCGGGCAAGCATCGTTCAGCGACAATAGTAAGCGGTGACTTTGACCACGACCACGCGTCCGTGCATCCAACGCCCGTGATGAACGAGAAGAACCCGTCCAGCATGAAGGTGCCAGGGTTCCTGGTGCGCAACCTTTCACCGATGCTCGGCGCGGCGGCTCACTTGGCAACGGAGGCCGAGGACAGCCAGTCAGCGACGAAGCAACCAGCAAGGCGGAACCCGTCATCGAAGAACTAGTGGTTACGCAAGAATTCAGAACACACATGGTACAATGACGTCTTGTCAGACTTAATACGAGTACATAAACGAGACTGAATCTCTTCGCGCATAATGAAATCTTTGAGCCCACTCGTAGAGTAACGGCATGCTTCAGGAAGTGATGAGCGATGCCTCAAGCGCCTGGAAGATTCCGCATTATGCTAATCCCTTAGTGTGAAAGGCTGTTACAAAAACCGCTTGGCTGGGGGTCAACATTTTAACCGTGTTACCGCAGTTACACTGCCTTCTCCAACGATGTCTAGAACCAGTTCCTAAAGCTGGTCTGGAGCGATCTTTGAATAATGCCTGGTGCTGTCTCGGATGATTCTCTAATCCTATGAGACTATAAAGTTTCTTCTCGCCGTGCGAGAAAAAAAAGCCGCCAGCGAGAGATGGCGAGTTCACCTTGAACGGCCGTCGATGAAGTCTTACAGTTCACGAACTTCCTTGCGGCGGTTCAGAAATTTATTACCGTCACCTTTGATGGGCGTTCTCGGGCAAAAAAGATCATTCGCAATTACCTAACAAACGCCGAGGAGATCAGGAAATTGAGACACTTTGGTTTGTCTGGCTTCTCGCTATGGGGTTGTTTGCTCCACTACAGACGGTATCCCATGATCCAACGTGTCGGTCCACTTCCATGCAGTGGGGTCAGCGAATCATTTGAGGAAAACATCCGCGTCATCTTTTAAGCGCTTGCTGAACATTCCATTCTGCGGTTTACACTGCTTATAAGCATTTGTGCTGAGCCAGGGACGATGGTGCTGTTCGTTTCACGACGTTGCCGACGTAATAATTACCATGACCGTCTGGAGTGCAGACGTAGATTTGACCCCTCGATTTGCATGACATTCGCTGCGCAGTGTTCCGACGACATTTTCGTGGACCCCGTTTTATTACGCGTAAACATCGACGCTAGACACATCAACCGATGTGGTCATTCTTAGTCATTTTGCACTGTCGTTATTCACTCTTTTCATAGTTTGTTTGCACCAGAATGTTGGCTCCTTTACACAAGCGCGTTTGTATGTGGGGCATGGCCTCGGGTGTCTACAACGCGTGACGTAGAACTCTGTGGCCGTAATGAATTTGGCGGCGCTCCACATTATGCAAAACTGTGACGTACCCCACATCGAACCTTTGCGGAAAAAACTTGACCGGTACTTGTTCTTTATTTTTGCGGACACATATATGTTTGCGGCTAGTGTATGTCACGGAGTGGGGAGGTTGCCCAAGAGGGGAATTCAATGGGACGTCACGCTCTAGGGGAGTTGCGAAAGAGGGCAATTCGAACGGACATCCTTTACTTTTAGTCCTATAAACGCTGTCCTTAAGGCCAAAGAGCGATCGTAACGACGACGTCACCCGGAGCGTCGACTGTGCCCCTAAATCATGTACTGACACTGTCCGATTATAAATGGCGCTGCAGGTGTGAGAGTGAAGGGGGTACGTAGGTAAACAAGTTCTGCAAAACCCCGTCGATAGACCCCTGAATTAAACAGTGTACGATCATGTCAATCTTAGTGCAGCTTTCATTCGTCCTTCTTGCGAACCGTGAATGCATGGCTTAACATGGGTAACAATACGCGTGTAGCATCGTCTATTTAAGCCTGTCCTGCGTTGACCACTGCCGCACAATGGCGTCCTCGAAGTCGAAGAGCGCATTGGGCCTGCGCGAACGCATTCTTCTAGCTTCGGGACTCGCTTTGTCAGCAGCGTGTGGTACTGGTCAGCCGCTATTTGCGCTAGCTACTGGCCGATATGTCACCGCGTCGGTGCTCTACGAGCCTTTTACGAATACGAGTAATGCCCACCTTCGCGAGTGCCTTCCAACCTTCGCAGCCATCGGATGCTTAATGCCGATTTTGGCGTTCCTTCAGGTAGATTGAGCTGGCTGAAGCCATAATGCTCCACCCTTTTAGCATATGTGTCTCGAAGCGCTTGAGCTTCGAACCAAGGCACTAGGATGTCAGACGTCTTTCAGGTATGCTTCAACCTTTTTTACCCATTTCCTGTCTTCAGAACTCTTGGCTTGATCGTACGCGATGTAGTGCAGATTGTGGCCGGTCTTATTATTGCATTTTCAACGTACTACCGACTGGCCATAGCGTTTTCGATTCTTCCGATACTCATCGCGTTATGGACCATCGACTTTGGTGGGGTAGGTTAAATCCATCGATGAAGATGCGATGGTAATTCGCTTCAGAGCACATCTATGCGTAGGCGCTTGTTTCGCGGGTTTCAACTAGGCGGACTACAGCTCTTCTTCTTCTTGAAGTCTGCCATTGGTGTTCTGTAAGTCGCGCCCCCCATATTGCGCTATTACCTGTACGCTAGTTCAGTTATGGCGCATGGTTATTCGAGCACGGCCTGCTAGCGGAACCTGGGCATATATTCACGGTGCTCGTCGGTATTGCAGTGGGCGCATTTCAAATCCCTAACTTAAGAGCTAACCTAAACAGCATGCGCCTTGCGGGAAACGTAGTACAGGTACCTCTTGCGAGAACTATGACCACCTTTTCTGGCTCATTGTAGACGGGCGGCAAGAAGTCTACGCTGACTAGTACTGTTACGGCGAAGTCAGGACCGGATAACGACAACGATAATGTTAGTCGTTTGATTCCACCTTTGCTAAGGTCGTTGAAAACTGTTACTTTAAGAATCCTGGAACGTTGCGTACTTTGTCGACAATCCTAAGAACTGCCGGAGGATACGCATCTCTGTTCTTCGCAGGAAGCATGCTTGTCGCCGTTCACGCTATCGGGTATCCGGCGTTTACGAGGCTTTCCGGCGAAGCGTATGCCGTGTTCGAGGATAACTTAGGTACGTCCGTAAGTGAAATTTTGCATGACCCTGCTTTTACCAGAAACCGGTGAATTTGTCTCGAACATGCGATGGGTGAGCCTCGCGTACGCTACGATGGGCATCCTCATAATCTTCGCAATTCCACTTTATGTAAGTCGCTCTAGTGCCGTAATTTGTAAGTACGTGGTTTCAGTCTGTACTCTTCGGCAAGATATCAGATCGATTAACGGGCACTGTAGCAGCTAAAAGGAAAGTCAAATGCGTGGAGGCTCAGCCGAGTAATCCCTCAAACAGTCCACTATCAAATGTAAGCAATCAAACCAATAGGCATTTGGTCGAATAACGTTTGTGATGCGTATCCACCTTAAACTGTGATCCTTTTTAGGTTCCCGCTTACGCTAGTCAAACTGTCTACGGGTTTCTCTGCATATTCTTCTCCATATGCTCTGCTGTGCAGAAGAGTCCATCCATGGGCACGCTTACTGCATGCATCTTTGTTTTCCAAGTTGCCTTCCAGTTTGTGTCAAAGAAGCATTTGCCGCAAAGCCTTGGTGGAAAGGTAAGCCTTCGAACCAAATAAGTTTCGAATCCGTGACGTACAGGCGTTTTACTTTGCGTCTGTGAATGGAATGCAGCAGTTTTCGCAAGCACTCTGCTATTTCGGTGGATATGCTCTCGTTCTACATCAACTGGTAATCCCGTCGGCCGTGTTCAAGTAAACAAGAGAGAGTGAACGCTATGTGCCACTGACGTGAGCTTAGAATAGTGCAGATGCTTCATTTCGGAAGCATGGGATTGACTACCGTGGTCACGACCTTCACTGAAATGGAGGCGACCGTAGCCTCACTACAATCGTCGAGCCCAAAGAAGTCAAAGGAGCACGAGCGATTCTAGTGCACGCTTCTGCGACGGGATACTTTCCTCATCTCAGGGCTTTAATGATCATCATCAGTGTGCTTGTGTTGTCTTCGTTTTGATGATCACTTGATTAAATTGTCTAATAGACTCAGGCCATGCCTCCAAGCAGGCTTAGTGGGGATACGGCTCAAGTTAACATTTAGCTGCCAAGTCTAAGGCACCATTTAAAGCTTGTAATGTCCGTAACATTTTCATGGCTCTGGATTCAGCAAGCAACGGCACTGGTGCTACGCTTGAAGTGGGGCATAATCTCGGTCCCGCCACGATCTGCGCAGCACCCGGGAAGTGCGCGGATTTGAGAGAGCGGCAGCCGCATATCGCTTCGCACCCTAGAGACTCTCGCTAAAAACGCCACGGAGCGGTACTTTGGAACACGGTGACCCGGACTATTATGTTGTCCCTGATTTTCTTGAATTATTTCCAAAACGGTTGTTGCGCCGTGAACCGAAGTGGGCCACAAAATAGTCACACTCGTGTAATTCGCCGAATCTTGTTCGTCGGATTTCGTCTTTAGCATTACCTGTGTGCTTTCTTGCATAGCCTACGTGTAATACAGCGCGTATATTTAGTAGAGCTTCCATCACTGTACAGTCAAGTTCACCAAGTCACACGACTGCAATGGCGGAAAGTCGCAAGTATGTTTCACAATGTTTTATCGATAAAGACTAAACCATTGTGTAAAACAAGCTATTCGGTATCTCATCTCGTCTATATTCCCAATTTGTTTAGGCGAAAAGGAGGCAAGCGTGATGAGGAGAAGAAGCTCGAGGTTGTGTGCCGCATAGCTCCCTATCGTGGTACGAACCCGTGCGTCATCGCACTGGACGACCAAACCGTTCGTTTCGTTCCACCAGAAGGACTAATGAGGCGCAACGGAGAGGCTTATGTAGGTTTTCGGATGGTTATTGCTCGGAGAAATGCACATTTTTAGGAAGACAAGATCTACGAGTTTGCGAACGTCTTCGATGGGTACGACACGCAGCGAGACGTCTTCAACCGCTGTGCACTTGACTTTGTTGGTGACTTAGTCAGTGGGCGCAACTCTCTGCTCTTCACATACGGTACGCCATCTATATAACTCTAGAATGATGCTCAAGCTTATGGCAAACGTGTTTAGGCGTCACCGGCAGCGGCAAGACGTACACGATGACGGGCAAGTGCGTGGGTGACGAGAGCGGCATCCTGCCACGAGCGGCGGACGTCATCTTCAACAGTCTTCCCAAGCTTGCGGACAAGTGCGTCTTCTACCCGGATGGCAGGAACGGGTTCGCTGTGAGGTCGCTCGTTGAAGCCGCCCGGGAACGCCTCAACTGCGTTTCCCCGCCGAGGTACGAGATGAAGCCGAGAACGCCGGAAATCCGAGAGGTAACGCGTTAAAGCATATGATACCCATCTCTTCGAAAATTTTCAGGTCCCCGGTTTCCCGTCTGGCTGGGTCGCGGCCGTCTTCGTGTCGTATGTGGAGATCTACAACGACTACTGCTACGACCTGCTCGACGACTCTCTCACGGACAACCGCATTGGCGAATCGAGAGATGTCCGAACTCCGGTGGATGGGCCTGCGTACGTCGATCGTCTGACGGAAGTGGAAGTGCAGTCGAGCGATGAAGTCCTCTTGCAGTACATGAAAGGTATGTTGTGCCTGACCATTACCTCAGACAGTTGTAAAACTTTAGCGCAAGAACGGCGCAAGGTCAGTAAGACGCTCTTGAACCACAAGAGCAGCCGCTCGCACTCCATCTTCACGATTAGGCTTGTTATGGCTCAGGAAGACGAGCACGGCCAGCCGATCACTGACGGCTCCAAGGTACCAGATTGTAGAGGCTTTTCTTTCTGGAGATAACGCTTTCTTCAGGTTATCAGCAGTCAGATGTCTCTCGTGGATCTAGCGGGCTCGGAACGCGTCAAGCGTACGGGCAATACGGGCGACCGCTTCGCCGAGACCTGCAACATCAATAAGAGTCTTCTCGCCCTCCGCCAATGCTTCGAGTCTCTACGGTACGCGCATCTTGAGCATCCTTGCGAGCCTTGTGTTCTTTAGGAAGAACCAGAGCCACCGCCGTAAGCAAGTCGAACCCGTCCCCTACAGGGACCAGAAGCTCACGCTGCTCTTCAAGACCTTCTTCGAAGGCCACGGACGCATTCGAATGATTATATGCCTCAATCCGCAGCCATCGGACTACGAAGAGAACGATGTACGTGCTATACCAGGCTGTATTTTCTCTCCTATGGTGCTCACAGTTTAGTACGTTCTCGAGTTCGCCAAGAAGGCCAAGACTGTTGACATTCCGGAGTCATCGGCTCCCGATCTTCCACTCGGAGAGATGGGCAACCTGCCGTACCGAAGGCGCGACATCCTCCGCTGGTACGGCGAGATGGACCAAATAGTCGACCCTGAGCCAATGGACATGGAGATCTTCGACGAGCCACCTCAGTTCAAGCTCGACGACCCCAGAGACGAAAACAGTATTCGACGCCTTCGAGAGTACTACACCAATAGGATCATCCAGCGGGAGCAGTACATCACTACCGTCCGCCACAACGGTTTGTCTGACGCTCAAACAAATGATCCCGTATCACTTTAGCAAGCGAGTTGACTACCAAGCTGAAGCAACGCCTTTGCTATTCGGACTTGGACCGTCGACGGCTGGAGGAACTTAAGGATGAAGTCGAGGAGTTGCGCCAATACTCAGTTGGCGTCAACGCCCGCAACAAGAACCTCCAGGCAAGTTAATTGCTCGCACCCAGCAGTTTTTCACACTTGTTTCATAAACAGATTACCTTGGTCCTAATGGATTATAACAACTGAGAGTTAATAGCTTTAGCGCGAAAACAATGCTCTCAAAGTGCGTGTGGGTCGCTACGAGGGCGAAGAAACCAACGAGCGTCGTCGCGACGAGGAAGCACGCCTTCGTGAGGAGAAGCTGCTGGCCGAGCACAGACGTGCTCAGCAACAGCTGGACAAGGTCCGTCTTTGCGAAGCTTCTGCGCCAACAAGTCACTGAGTTTATTGACGCAGATCATTTCAGCTTCTGTATGTGGTCGAGAGCCCGGTGACCAGTGCCATGCGAACGCCGACCGCTACTTTCGCACCTATCCAGCAGTGCCCTTCCACGTCGCGAGTAGCGTCGCTTCGTAAGCAGTTCGATCAAGACTCGCCATCGACACCCGTGCGTCCCGCTGGCGGTCCTCCGCGTCGGGATGCTGCGTACACGGAGGGTGCGCTGACATCGTCGATGACCACCCACCAGAGTCGAAGCGGCCGCGCCTTCGCCAACGAACGCTACCAGCGTCGATCGCTTAGCGCTAGCGGCAAGCTGCTGAGCCATGAGCCAGTGAACAAGGTTCCGCTCGGAACGATCTGCCAGCCGAACCTGCCCAAGGGCACTCTCTACACCACCCGTCCCGAGATGAAGGACCTCCGCAAGTGCGACGAGTACATGCTCATGAACCAGTCTATCGACGACGATGGCATCCTCAGTACCGACATCTTCAAGGCAAGCCTTTGGGATTGTTGGTCGATTACACTACGAAGAGTTATAGGGCGACATCGTACCTACCGCTGGTGGAGGATCCGCTGTCATCATCAAGGACGTCGAGAAGCTGCACCAAGAGCCACCGACACGTCTCTAACTACTTCCTCCTCAGGCCCCGTTTGTCTCCATTGCCACCACGCTCCTTGCCGCCTCTGCGACTGACCACTAAGACCGAACCTAACTGTATCACGAGATTGTGACTTTCTTTTGAGACTTTCGACTGGCACTATATTTTTTGCTACTCATCTATGGAATCTCGCTAAACGTTCGCAAAGTTTAGGTAAGTTAGTGTAGTTGAGTCTGCTTTAACCCCTATTCGACTTACAGTCTTGACTCGATTCCATCCCAACGATTTCCGACTCCTGTGTGATGACTAACTATGCTTCTGTCTTTGCAATCACTGCTGGATAACGCTTCTTCCCTGTACCAATAAAAGACTTTTGGCGAACCAAGGCTGATCATTCTCAAGCGCTCAAGGATTAGTGGCATAGCGTAACGAGAAAGTAAACGGCCCAGTAAGCTTAAAGAATACAGAGGGACCCCAGTTTTTGTGGAAGCAAGGACTAGTTACTTCTAGCCTAGAAAGGTATACGAACAACACATTCTTTCTGGTGCAAAATCATTTATTTGGAAAGTAGCCTCGCCCAGCGACACGGGAAAATATCAATCACTGACGCGGACGAGAGTGTCAAGTAGCAAAATGGAAAACGTAAAAAGCTTTGGCGCTGGAAACATCAGAACAAAACGATAAAGCATCCCAAATAAGAGACAAAAAAATCGGTTGGAACATGTTAGTGCAGTAAAGCAGGTGCAGAACCGGCCAGAGCACGTCTTTGGTGTCATAACAACTGACTAATGACTGACTTGCAAGGGTATATGCGAGGTAAGAGAGTGATGCTCTAACGACAAGAGGATAAAGAAAGTAAGACTAGCTAGTACATAGGCATATCGTTGACTGCTGCAGACGAAGAAATGACCACTTCTTGAGATGGAATCATCGTGTTGATTTCTAAAAGCGACCACATTGGACTTCACTCAATGGCGGCACAAACCGTATGGGGCAAACATCGGATCAGCGTGACCGCCTGCCGTCTCGGTGGCTTCGAGCATGACTTCATGCGCGCTCATCGGCACGTCATTGCTGTGCGGATTCGTGGGCTGGCTAGTAGAGGCAACGTCTTCGACGAGGTGCGTTGCACCGTGCACGAGTCGACGATGGTACAGCAGTGCGTCTCTGCAATGAAGCAGTAAAATGTTGGGCATTAGCACAGAAAATCGTTGAGCTGCAGCATCGCGGCTATTACCTGGTGGCGTAGATCGTGTTGCAGCAAACCCAGCTCAGATGCCCGCGCTCCACGTTAAGGTTGATCGGCGGCAAGTCCGGCCTAGTGCGAATTTCGGCAGCAAAGTCGTGCTGGTTATGCGTCCGAACCATGTGTCGGATGAGCAGCGACGGCTTAAGAATGAGCAAGCCGCAGATTTGACAATTGGTTCTGAACGGAGGCGCGTCATCGGATGGAGGGTAATCCGTGGGCTTACTGCATGGGAGGATCCATGTTTGCAAGGGTCGACTGACCGGGAAAAGCGCTCGCGCGGCCAGCGGAATTGCGTCCTTGGCCGTAAGATTGTAGCTCTGCAACGGTCATGCAGTCAGTGACAGCTGGCATACGTAGCACTTACTCGACTGCGGCGTCGCCTCCCACTGCGCCGAGCGACTAGCACCGCTAGCTTCAACGCCATGCATCTCCAGCTTGTGCGTGTTTAGGTCGGTTAGGGTAAGGCAAATCTCACCGCACCACTTGCAGAGATACCTGAA
This sequence comes from Aphelenchus avenae, assembly GCA_020875895.1. Classification (NCBI taxonomy): domain Eukaryota; kingdom Metazoa; phylum Nematoda; class Chromadorea; order Rhabditida; family Aphelenchidae; genus Aphelenchus; species Aphelenchus avenae. The sequence goes on from JNEY01000355.1 coordinate 116,806, forward strand.
AGTTGGTATTACAATCGGGCCAATTGTGGCTCCGACATACTTTCTTCTTCTCGGATGCGCTGCAATATAGTGAGCCTGCAGCTTTTCTTCGTCCATGAAGACGAGGTTGCACTCCTTGCATGTGAGCTTTGCCACAACGATCGGCCCGTAATCCTGGAGTAGCCGTTGCCGCAGCTCGTCGTTCTTCTCGTGCACCTTCATGTGATTCTCCATCGCCATGGGATTCGAGACGTTGATCACGATCGCGCAGATCTTGCAGATGCCGAATTTGCTCTGATGCGACGTCATCATGCGCTTTGAATTGGCGTAGTTACCGCCTAAAATGTGATGTGATGCAATGTAGGAACATAATGCACTGAAATTGCGAGTCCTACACAAGGCGTACCTCGGGACGTCGATTCGCCTTGATGGCGTATGATGCCGATTTGCTGTGCGCGACGCGCATCATGAGTCCTTCGGCGTTCCCACTCTTCGCTGATCTGCTGGATGCGATGGTTGACGATGCCCATCTGGTCGTTGTGTCTCTCCAGCGCATGCTTCTCCAGCCCGAAAGCCGTCAGGAAGACGCGATCAGTGCAGAATGGGCACGGATACGACTCGATTTCCTCGGCAACTCCTAAGTGGTCGAACGTTGAGCTACCAGTAGAAGTCAAGCTTATACCCGGAAGAGGTATCTGATGTCGTTCAGGCTCCACCTCATGAGCGGTAATGAACGTAGGAGGTTCGACGGAGCCCTGCTTCTCCACGCGCATGACAATTCCGCCTTTAACGACGATTTCCGAGCGCAACTCTTCGTCGATTTCATCGTGGTGCGACAAACGTAGTTCCTCTAAGACTTGCCGCATAAAACCGCTAATTACCTTCGATGCTTTAGTTTGTTTACCCCGAATTTAGCGTTTGGAAATAAGTTCTAACTTAGTCAACAATGAGCACGGCGCCAAAATCGGTCTATTCCGATGTTTCTGCCCTTGATGTTAGCTTGAATGTGAATTTTAAGCGATTATTTGGGCGCCTGCATTGCACCGTCTGCATATCAGCGCCGATTACGGTTGATAGCGGGCCGATTCAAGCGCTATGATGCTCACGACAGTGCAGAATTCGGTAGCGGGAACTTGCCTGGCGGTTCGGGCTTCGCCTTCTTCGAGCGCGAGATAATACGCGGCGACTTGCGTTTTCCTTGTAGCATTCTTATTCAAGCCGATGATTCGGTACATTAGAGCATGTCGAATGAGTAATAGGCAAGCGCAAAGTGCAGAGAAACACAAGCCGCAATGCACGCAATGCCACCTACACGACTTTCGCTCCGAAGACCATCTGTTTACTTACTTCGCTGCACTGAAAAGAGTAGAAACTAAGTTTTGCAAAATGATAAATCGAGAAGCAGTAGAACTAATTCCTCTATGCGCAGCAAAACAAGACCAAGGAAATCAAATCCATATCACCAACACTTGGCCGCATGCTATACAGCAGGACGGCCCATACTCTAGTGGTGCACGTCATGGTTGAGCTGTAGGTCCTTCGTACCTCCGGACAACTTTATGTGAAGTCATTGTTGGGTGAATTTGTCACCAGCAGGTAACTTTCCCAAACTTTCTCAGTTCTCTACGTGTAAGTGAGTTGTCAAGCCACGCGGATGTGCCGGCCATGAGAGGTGAATCCTGCTACTTTGAAAATTTCACGTAGCGCTAGATGGTACATCTAGTAGTTATAATTATTCATTCATCGTAGAGTACGCATAAGTTATCAACCAGTACAGAATCAGAGAGGTCGTGTCCTGAAGGAGGCCGTAGTGAGGATTATTCTTGGCACGTCCGGTCTCGCTGGTGTCTCATTTTTCACCGCATATGGGTCTAAACGAAGGATTAGTGACCGTAATTTACAGCCTAAACTTACATATGCTACTGCCTACCGCTCCCTTCTCGCATTCGTTCACAAAGTCCCGGGGTGCTTGCGGAGCTGCTTCCTTCTGAGGTTCGTCCACGTCGCGCAGAGGCGAGCGGCAAATGCAAAGCATAAGTCCCACTCCAAGGGCGAGTAACACAAGTAAAAGCCCCACTATTAGAATTAAGTTCCCGTAGTTAAATGGCATTCTCGTTTGTCGTGGAAGCTTCGCATTGACACGTTACACGTCGGATTGCCGGGCTTGGATGGGCAACGAAGAGGTCATTCGCTGAAAAGGAAAGACATGTTGAAGCTCACGGTAAGACGGGAACCAGGAGAAAGCACGACAACGGCCGCAATCCAGATCCACACGCTTAGAAGCAGCAGGTGCAAGAGTGAACCACCTGTTAATATGCGTGCCTTCTAGTAGGGTAGCTTTTGGACTTAACGTGTGCCTCTAAACTGGTATTTCCGACATTCCGNCTTAACGGAGCTTAACAGTCTTAGCAATATGCCTTCGCAGTTTTTGGAAACAATACTGCGACATCAGACAGCGTGAGGAGGTCATACAATACTGGCACCTTACTTGCCATAGTCAAATAGCACATTTGACAAGGGACCGGATAGCGGAGACCCGCTCATGGTTGACCTTCCATGATCAGCTGGTAGGCAAGGTAAAGACAAGAATTACTCTGAAACAACCGCTGCTGGAATGTTGTTAGGTAGACGAGAATGAGGAGAAGACAAGGAGGAGGAGAAGACATATGCTGTGCTGTGCAAACTAAAGGTAGGGAAACCCGTAGAGATGTGCCAAATGCCTTTTATGCCGTTGATTGAGTCACCGCTTTTGCAAATGTCGTCGTCGTTGATAGGTCCCGCTTCCGTCATCCTATGGCACATGGCCGCAATCCCGTAAGTTACGGAAGATAACGGTACGGCGTTAAGCGCGGCACGGAAGTGTAACCGTAGGGTCCGGGACGTTACAATGCGCACGAGAAGTCGCCGCTTAGCACAAAGAAAAGGCTGCTCCGCAAAACACAAAGAATGTTGACGATTATATGCAATGGAGATGTGGCAAAATCTGCTCAGGCTAGATCCATTTTCTCATCAAATTCTGCTAACGACGGCATCGGAGAAACCGGGGTCCGTAGTCGGTCATTCGACTCGTACGGTGGCGGTGTGATTGCTTCTAGCGTCCGAAGTGGCGCAGGTAGTTTCTCAATCCCGTAAGCTACCACTACGCTACCGCCTCCTGCAGTGCGAATTACGCCCGTCGCTGTGCACGGAACTAAGTCTGTAAGCTGACGCCTTAGTCTCATTGAGAGCTCGTCGAAATCTCTTGATCCCATTCGAAATAAAATCGGAATCGTACCGCCGTAGCACCTGGCACGGTCCGGTTATCGTCGAAATTTTCTGCCTGCCTCACAAGATCGTTGACTTCGTTTGAAATTATGCCAGAGCCCTCTACTGCATTTCGTCTGTCGGTGTTTCGTGTGGCCACTGTATTTCCATTAAACGCTCGAATACGACGCTCACCGGACTGTAAGCTCTACATCTGTTTCCCGATAGCATGGGGCACAAGCTGCAGATACGCGAGACTTGAAGCTCAGAGAGAAGGCCTTGACAAGGCAGGTTTTCGCGTAAAGGGTCGATATTATGCGTGCCACAAAGAATGACGTCATGTAGTGCCGTATACAGCGCTTTAGATAGTCGGATATCGCTAGTACTCGTAGGATCCCGGGCCAGCAATGAGCGCTGATCATAATGGTCTCCTGATTTGTTCTGCCACAAGGAATTTGCAGGATCGTCGCGAAAACATGGCAGCTCCTCTACGTGATGACATTTTGACAAGGAATTCCGAAAGCAGAAGACGAGGTTATTTGCGCGTTTGTCAATTAATCGCGCATTTTTGACGTCGTCGGCCGAAATGCATTGCAGTGCGTCGGCTAATCCGTTTTGACTGAATTTGTCCCAAACACAAGTTGACTGCGCAGTAGGTAACATATTCGCACAAAGAATAAGATGCTTGGTAGGTAAAGATGCGTTGTTGCTAGCGCCAGCGCCGAATACAAAGGAATTTGGTCCTTCCGACTGCGAAAATGCTGTTTTGTACGTTGCTGGCTAGATGGTAAAAGTACTTGGATAACTAGGCGAAGCATTTGCGTATGAGAGAGTGAAGAGTGATCGCTGCGCTGCTGAGAGTGAAGGCCATGCAAATCCGAATCACAGAGCAACTCGATTTGTCCGAATACTTGCCTTTTCGCTTCGGTTGGTGCGGAATGCGGGAAATAGGCCTTCCACGCACTACAGATGTCCTGTTGTTCCTATCGGATCCTGTCGTGTAGTGCTCGGAATAATGCTAGTTGCCTGGTAGTCCGAAGAGGCTTTGCTATAAGACACATATGCGATACTCGCGCCCGTTATTTCTGCGTTCATGACATGAGCTATCCCGCAACGTCAGTTCAGCACCATAAAACACGGTACTGAAGTGAAACGACTAACGCCAATACGCATAAAAGGTCTAGAAGATGTCATGCGCAACCGCAATGGTATCGGCGTATACTGCATTTTCGGTCAAATTTTCATGTGCGCTTTCGGTTCGCTAACGCGGCCTCTTTTGCTCCTCCGTTAGTCTCCGGCGACATCAGTCGTGGCTATGTCTGGCCGACGTTTCCCTTCCGAGAATGCACGCATGACGGTTCTACGTGCCATTTGCGCTTGGCTCCCGGAATTTCTCCTCACATGCTGTCGCCGGCTAATCCACTTCCGCCTTGCCGCCATCCCGAGTGGGTGCTTAGACGAGCGTGTAATTCCCACAACGGAAGACCTAGTGGCTCGTGCCGCCAAAAGTGCATTGCGCCGCGAGACTGCGTCGCCGTTTTCCGATATTTCCCAGCCGAAAGAGCTTAACATTGCCTTCTCACGTCACTTTCGCTGCTGCTACACGAATTCTGCGAGTTGCCTTAGCGGACACAAAGTGTGGTGCTAGCCGCAGATACGGCCAGAAAACCTCTATGAAAATAGAATCGGAAGTATTTTTGGACCAATCTTTGGCTAAACCGCATGTGTCGGACACAAAGAATCCTACTGGTATGCAGCTACTGTCAATATTCGACCATGCGACCGTTGACTAAACGCACCGTGGTAAGAAGTGCATTCTTCGCAAAGGATGGACCAACTGCTGCAGCATTCAAAGAAGGTAAACGAATGAAAATGTTCCGTAGTCATTGCGGCTTGATGATGAACCGAAGGTTTCAAAGTAAACGCGCTCACAAAGAATCGTGCGCTAGTTTGAAAGACGCTCATTATATTCGCATGCAATTGTTGGTCGGAATTCGGCTATGCACAGGTAAGTCGCTTCGCTTCGTAGTGCGAATGAGATCTCAGCAAACTGAGGAACTAGCAATGGCGATGGAAAAGAATAATTATCTGATAGTTATCTGCTCGAAGAAACTGAAGCTATGACGACGTAGCTGATATTTCATAGTTTGACGCTCACAAAGAACTGCGTATTAAGTTAAACGATGCTTCCTACGTCCTTCAGTACCGCTAGTTTTACTGCCTCCGGTTAGCTGGGTCACCCTGTTGGTTTCGCTCTCAAAAGTCGACTTACGGTACCGCTTGGCGTACGTTCTTGTCCGGATCTTGAAGTTGGTTCGAAGACACCTTCTAGTGGAGTTTGTACAAGTCTAACTGAACGCGTTCTTCGCATGGTAGTGCACAAAGAATAGAACGGTGTAGCGTAGGTTTGGACTCGTGTGAACCTCCATGTGACGTAGGAGTAATAGTGAAGGTATTAGACGTACGTCCTGATGTGACCTGGCCCTAAGTTCAGTCCCAAACCAAGACCCGAAGGTCCTGCGTACACACAAGGATCTTAAACCATCTTCATTCCTGTCACTAAGCCCAGATACGTAGCAGACATTCTTTAAGTACACACAGCGGAGGGGGGCGGCGAAGCCACGCCTCCGAACACCGGCTAAACTAGCTGGCGAGGCTTGGGCGACGCGGCTGACGCTAGCGAATCGCGTCACGCCACA
>JNEY01000356.1:0-18126 GCA_020875895.1 Aphelenchus avenae
CCCAATGTAGCCCGCCGCAGGCGCCGCTAAAAAGAGTTTTGGGGCTTTTTTAGAAGAAAATTCATCGAAAATTTCGAACCCTCAATGGTTTTTCAGTCCCGAATATCACGTATTTAGCGGGGCTGGGGGTATCGGTCTCGGTCTCGAAAACCGAGACTCTCGGGGGGTGGGGGGTCCAGTCTCGGTCTCGGTCTCGGTCTCGGTCATGAGAAAAAGCACCAACATTAGGCTTTTTTCCCTTCTGACTTTGGCCCGCCGCTAGGCGATGTCAGAGCAAATTTTGGCTTGATTTCTCTAATTTTCGTCTAAAATTTCGTTGGTATCGCCTGCGGCGGGCTGTTTTGAACTAGCTACAGACCCATTTCCAGGGTATGGGCGAGAAATCCAAGCTTGTTTAAACTTATTTGGGACACCTTAAAACACGGTCCCAAGTGTGGAATAAATTCCAGGTCCCGGTCTCGGTCTCGGTCTTCGGAATTTGATCCCCCAGCCCTGGTATTTAGACTAAATAGCCCACCAAAGGCGCCGCCAACGAGGTTTTTAGGCTTCCTTGGTAAGTTGCGCTGAAAATTTATTTTGCCTTGGTCACCCCTTACCTCGCCGGGCCGGAGGCCCGGCGAGGGGGGGGGCATCCTGCCCGCCCCCCCGAATTACGCCACTGTGCTAGGGTATGAGCTCGCTCACAGAATTTAAGGGGTTTTTCTTCGCGTCAATCTGGGACCTATGCATGATTTCACCTCATCCTAGCACACTTGTCAGCCTTTTCTGAATTAAATGCAACATCACTGTAAAGCTCACATCTTTTGCTTAGGCTTCAACCCGCCACCTCCGGGTACCGCCGCTCGCGTCATCCTCGGCGCAGGACAGGAGGACAGAACTCGAACAGACACCGGCATTCGGCCGTACATCGGCCCGGAAGAAATCACGCGGAGCCGCTACGAGGCGCTGCCGTATCGCGAGAACGAGTTCAGGTCCAGCGGCAACCGCTTTGTGAAGATCGACTTGGTCGCGGATCCGTATGCAGGACGACCACCACCGTGAGAGCTAACATCTGTAAATAATTGTTTGTTCGAAATAAAGCGTGCCTCAAGATGCTCATCGCAGATGAATCGGGATAAAGCTTAGTGGGGGTGCAACTGTCACCGCTCTGATAAAGATGACCACGATAAACCTTTGAACAAGATCTCATAACGCCTTCAAATTGAACTGAACAAAACGATCAAGATTAATCCAGAAATCATTGAAAGAATAAAATCCTTTAAACGAACCCAAAGGGGGCATTACACGTTTACCTTTCCCACTGAAGCACTTATCGTTGTGCGTGTTCTGAGCGAATTTGATGGTGAAGCGAAGTAAAAAAAACCCAAAACGAAATGATGAGATTACGAGCGTCGAATCCGAAGTTCGGTCCCAGCACCGACTAGTCCCGTTTGTGAGTTTCCCATTAAATGGCGAAAATTGGAAAAGTTACGCAAGCGATTCCGCGTTTAACGAAGCGATTTGAAGCGATCGTTAACATCCGATTAAAATTCGTCGCAGATCGTTCGAAGGATTACGCTTATCCTTTATCGTTGAGTTCATTTTCATATTCCCCCGCTGAGCAAGATCCCACGCACAAACAATTACATCGCGCAAATGCGTTCATAAATGTCAGGTTCGAGCAACGGACCACACGTCGCGCACGTCATTTTGCTTCAGAATGTTGCGCACTCTGTTCTTTGTCTCTGTAGCCGTCCCCGCGGCGCTGCCACAAGGTTGTGCTGCCGGAGGTCGCTTGCAGATTGAACCTGACAGTTTCCTGTACGTTACGAAACCGCTGCCGTTTCGGGCGGCGGAAAAGGACTGCGTACGACGAGGAGGCCGCCTGGTCTCCATACCCGACAAGGAGACGAACACTCTGCTGAAGAATCTCGCTCCTCGCAACTGCGTGAACGCCTACTGGACTGGACCGTGGTTCGACAAATCCACTGGGTTTTACAAGTGGACTGACGGCGTGACGCCCATGAGCTTCGTCAGTTTTCCAGGCGCCGCCCCCCGACCGGGCTCAAACGTTGCCGTGCTGTTTGACGTGCCCACCGGAAAGGGCTCAAGTCGAAGAAGCCGTACATTTGCAAGTTGTCGCCCTACCACAAGCCGGATCCGTCGGCAACGGCCTCCGCCTGCTCCCCTACGTCGACCGGCGGCTAGAAGGAAACAAAGACGCGATAAAGCTGCGTGCATACCGTTAAATAAAGCTGATTTCACCGATCGCATCCGAGTCACTCTCATTTATCAATTGCGACTCCGTAAGGTATACAGATAACTTTAGAATGCGCCTATGACTACTAATAGAAACCAGCATTTTGTACCGTTTCAGTGTGTGAGTGAGAAAGCTATGATGACCGAACTTGGCGAAAAGCATATCGGTAGACTATGGCAAGGACAGCAAACAGGAAAGAATAACGATTTCCTCCAAAATTATGTTTACAAATAATTTTTAAAATGTTACCTAACCAGCTTGATAGGCTTGTGTAAACGGCCATCAAAAGTATGGTTACGACGTTAGCAAGGTTCCCTACGCGCGGACCTACCCCGCATCTATTCCATTAAAGTGGGGAGGAAGGGTTTACGTGGTGGGGGAGGGGTGAGTGAGTCAAAATGTTGTAGGGGGAGTACAGCAATGCCGATCCGAAAAGATAACCACGATGAAACCCTTCTAAAAGATCTCAGAATGCCTACAATTCGAACAACAAGATGAACCTTAAGCCAAAAAGCAACGACCAAAGTGCACTCGCCTTTGTACCGAGTGCCTTGCGCGCTTCTGACTCACGTGCAAAGTGCAATGCGACGCGAGTTCCAGTCGAAATCGATGATGTGTACATTCGCCGAATGCCCTTTGCTCGCCAAAAAAATTAATTGACGGTGACGTTAACGCCGATTTCACAACTTATGCGAGTTATTTATTCGCCTAATTGTCTTGATGTTCGCAGTAACCTTTTGGATCTGTGTGGTACGTCGGACGGTTCGTCATCTCCTCTTCTCTTTATCATTTGACCCTTGTGAATTAGATCGTAAATGTGAATTTGGCACAGATAAATCTAAGAAACTTTCCCCATAAATAGGGCTCTTTATTGAGATTAAACACGATGTTTGTTTTCAAGCTAGGTCCGCTGAAAACAATGGCCTTTGAGCATTCTTTTTTTAAAATGAAATACCGTCTATGTGCGTTCTTCTAATAGGTGTGTGTGCTTGCTATGCTCGTTTTATGATTGGATTTGTTGGTTGTATTCGTGCATTTCTTGGATGCTCACGTAGTATTTTAGCATGGCCCCTTCGCGACGCATACCCACCGATGAGTTCAGGAAAGTGGACGTACTGCGAAGCGAGCTATTCTTTCCGACGTCCCGCAGAACGGCACGTAGCCGTCTGATGAAGGTAGGCCTAAGCTTCTGCTTCTTTCGTGGACGCATTAGGTAGCCCGGCTATCTAGGCGTCGATGAGTGAGAAGATTAGCCCATTCACGCCTGACGACGTCCTCCAGATCGGTGTTCCCTCCGAGCAGATGATCAACCTCTACACGAAGTTCGGAAACGGTGGCTTAGGGGTTTTCCTCACTGGCAACTATGCCGTCGATCCTGTAAGTTGAAGCTGTCAATCCGATGCTTCAAAAAAGCCGATTTATCAGAAAACCAAATGCAACAATCAAGGGGTAATAGGGGTAAGAATTGCTTGATTTCTATTGCGACCAGTACATGTATCCATAAGGCTCGTCGCAGCCACAACCGAATCCAGCGAACTTTGGCCAAAATGTGAGCACACACATTTTCAAAAATGTTGTGCCCCCATGCTATTTTTTGCCCCATATTATTTTTTGCTCCCCCTAATAATGCTTGCCCCCATACTAAACGTGCCCCCCCCCCATTCGCAGTAGCAACCACCGTTAGTATCGGAAAACCAATGCCAATTCCTTTATCGGCGTACCTTTTTTGCGCATTTTGCTATTTTGTACCAAAACGCTTTTAAATCATTATTTGCTTCAGAAACACTTGGACGCACCTGGCAACGTAGTGATTGCTAAGGAAGCGGATAGCCCTACACGGCGCCAGCAGCTCGCACGGCTCGCAAGCGCTGCAAAGATGGACGGGGCGCTTGCCATAGTGCAGATAAGTCATGCCGGAAGGCAGACGCCAGTCACAGTCAATCCGACGCCTTTCTCGTCGTCCGATGTGCAGCTTACGAAGGTCGTTCGAGGCCGGAAATTTGGCGTACCCATTCCGCTGAGCGAAGAGCAGGTGCGAACCGAAGTGGTCGAGAGGTTCGCCTACGCTGCGTCGGTCATCTACGAATCTGGTGAGCAATAAGAGCTGAATATAACCAGTATTACACCCGCTCTTTGGCAGCTTTTTTCTACACGAAAAAACGACAAAAAAACCTCGTTTTGGCTTTTGACTATGGTCTTGTTTCTTTTTCCGAATGCGCATAAACGCACATTTTTCCAAAAATGGAAAGTGACCGTCAAAAACTGTTACCAAAATCGTCTTTTCTGCTTAAGATTATACATATTTGTTTATTCCTCTCATAGTCTCCTGCAGAATGCTTCCGCGAGCCTAAGTTAGACGCAGAAAAACGATACTTGACTTGACATTTAATTTCACAAGCATAAGGTATCTATTATGTGAGGATTTTTGGCTCCAGAATGCATGGGATTTTGCCATTCTTGACCATCTTTGACGATTATCCGGTTTCCCACGCGTGTTGAATCCTTGACGGTCGTAAAAGCAACCCTGCATACAGGTAGCACGTTTTGAAAATGGCTCAGGCTTCGACGGCATCGAACTTCAGTGCGCTCATGGGTACCTCCTGTCACAGTTTCTGTCGCCTACGACAAACAAGCGGACCGATTGTTACGGTGGATCCGTCGAGAACCGTGCTCGCGTAGTGCTCGAAGTATACGCTGCTATCAGGTTGGTCACAGGCATTTAAGGCGTTGCAAAGGTGTCTACCCTATCCGCACCATGTTCCTGCAAAAGTTCTGACAAAAAGGCGTATATCGAAAAACGTCGGTCCGGATTCGGAAGTCCCCCCCATTTCCTTCCGTTCCTTGACCTATGCCAGAGCCCTAACCTACAGCCTAAGGCTAGGGTTCCTGATTTAGTGTTTCTAAACCGAGGAATGTAGGAATGTCTGAACGTATAGGGTGGGGTATTCCGACAGTTATGGGGCTTCTCGAAGGGATGTGTAGTAGACTCCGAATTCTTCCTTTGCTACTACTAACAGGAGTCTTACGGCAATGTCTTTTAAGGGAACTTATGCCGCCCGAGACGGGGTTTATCGTCGGCATGAAGATGAACTCCGTGGAGTTCCAGGAGGGAGGTCTGGAAGCTACCGATGCCGGCATGTTTGCTGAACTCTTTGACGTAAGTGCAGCGTCGATTAAAGCAAACGCTACAACTATGCTTCCCTTGTAGGGTGTGGGCTTCGACTTTATCGAATTGTCTGGCGGTACATTCGAGAAGCAGCAATTCTGCCACACCAAAGAGACTACTCTACAACGCGAGGCGTTCTTCCAACGATTCGCACACGAGGTATGCGAAGCTCACAACAGGCACTAGCCTTACGTCGAGCCTTAGATCAAGCCGAGGGTCAAAAGAGCGGTGGTGTACCTTACGGGGGGCTTCCGCACCGTCAAGGGGATGGTGTCCGCTATCGAGAATGGTGACACTGACGGCGTTGGCATGGCAAGGCCACTAGCGGCTGAGCCAGGTAAGTAGTCACAACCGGCCATTTACTAGGACTGGCCGAAGACCGGAATCGGATGTGGCCATTTTCACAATCGGAATCATAGAAAATGGTCGATTCCTACAGACCGTTTTCTTCTTTTCGCAGATGGCATCAGCAAAATTCCAGGTAAAATTTCCAAAATTTAGTGAAAATCTCCTATGTCGGCGCTGTGTAGCGGGCTATTTTACCTAGCACTTACGTTCGTGTAATGATCTACCCAGATTTATGATGGCCGCGTGCAGGACGCTCAGCACAGTGAAGCTTGCTAGTACTTCCAATGCACCGGAGTCGGCATCGGATATCGGTCATTTTTGGAATCGGAATGGATCTTATATCGGGAATCGGACAGGAATCGGCTCCATACCTGCGCTTAGCCCTACAACATGCTCCCGGACACATCAATCATTTAGATCTCGTCAAGAAGATCTTGCATGGAGGCGTCCAGAGTGCTGCTTTCAACCCGTTCGACGAAGATTTCAGCATTAGTAACCCGGCGGCCGGACGGCAACTTCACCAAGCGGGAAGCACCTGCATGGAAGAGGCCGACGGAGATCCCTGCCATGGCATAATGGACCTGTCAGATTCGGAAACTGCGAAGTCGTTCAAGGAGACATTATGACAATCATATGCAGATGTCGTGTTTGATCCTAAGAAGCTAAAGGGCTAGTTGGAGTCCGTCCCCAAAAAAATGCTTCCCGTATGGGCCCCTTTGGCTATAGCTGCTGGAAAACTTGGAAGTCTCGCTTATAACGGCCCACCTTAAACAAAAGTCACGATACACAATGTTTTGAATGCTGGATGCATGATGCCCCGCTTCGACGAATGCGGCAACGCTACGAAGCACGTAGTTGCGCTTTGATGCATGCAGCAATGATACCACGCAAAAAACGGTAGCGCTGTGCTAGCGCTATGATACCTATGTACATGCAACAACGCTTCGATGCACGCCGAAGTGCTGCGGGGCATGCGGTAGCGCTAGGACCCCTGAATGCATGCAAATGCTATGCGAATATGTGTGAGGTATGGCACAATGTTCAGGAATGAACCTTACTACGATGTTAGGGGCATACTACCGCTTGTGCGAGTACGCATGTTGTCCTATGACGTCGTATAAGATCGGACTGTGTGCGGTTAAAGTCATGGCAAAAAAGCGACAAATACCTTTCGATTTCGTCGAAACTACGTCGCTACATTTTTCCAGATTTGCACAAGACATACCTCACACTAATCCTTCTGCGCCATGCTCTTTTAGTGTGATTTGTGCTTCCGAGCGCTGATAACGTGGCCTCGGGCTGGCATACACATCGCGGGCAGGGCAAAATAAAGGGCTTATCACCGTGGACAAAAGACATTCTTTCATCGTCCGAAGGGGTGATTGAGTCGTGTTCGCCGTTCCTTCTCGAAGCGATGAGGTCAGGCGTTCTCTGTTGGATTCTCGCTTTTGTTGCGTACAGAGTGTTCTCCGCACCTGCGACGGGCGTAAAGCCGGACTGGGACGGCGGTGATCCCGAGGTCGGACTACCTGCGGTAAGTGATTAACAGCATCGTCCGGTAGCGACCGTTTTCACTGCTCGGTGCCGTATCGGTCTATCCTCAGTCGTCTGTAGAATCAAGGTAGACCTCGGTACACATGCCGAGCCGGATTTCGGTTGCATGCCGTTTTCTCAGGACAACAGCTAGCAGGTCGAAACGATAACGGGCCCTGTTCCGTCTAATGCAAGTACGGAACGGTGAACGACACAGCTCGAAAATCGAGGCCGTTCCGTGCCGTCTTAGTGGAGAACAGCACGGTAAACGACTTGTTCTGCAGCCACGTCGATTTCCATGCCGTGCTCGCAGGACGACAGCACGGCACGACAAAATGATGAGAACGGGTCGTGTTCCGTTGGCTGCTAGCACGGACCGGAGGTCGGCACAAGGAATAGATTGTCGGGTCTATATCAAAGCTGTGCCTAAACCTGGTTTTTTCAAACTTGAAACATTGGGCTCAAAGACGCCTTCTGGAAGTTTCAATGAGGGATAAATTACGTGTTTTAAAATTCCAAAAGTTCTCTGAAATCTGAGGACATTTTTTAAATCCCTGTTGCTGACGAGAACGCGTTGTTTTTGTGAAAACATTGAAAAACAGTGAAAATTGCAGTCTTGTAGAGAACTTATTTTTCAGCCGGACATAATCCGTCGATGGGGTTACCCGGCGGAGGAGCATCACGTGACCACGAACGACGGGTACATTCTCGGCGTGCACCGCATACCGCACGGGATAAGTGAGTCGAACGATTAGCGAAATTAGTAACCTTTTTCAGAGAAGATTGATTCCGTCAAATATTCGTCTCGATGTTACCGTCTTTTCAGACGAGCAACCGAAGTCCGGCACCGGGAAGCCCGTGATTTTCCTGCAGCACGGTCTTGAAGGATGCAGCACGAACTGGATCATCAACCTGCCCGAGCAGTCCGCTGGGTTCATGTACGCAGACGCCGGCTTCGACGTTTGGCTGGGGAACATACGAGGGAACACATACGGCAAGAACCACACGAGCCTGAATCCCGACAGCCACGAGTTCTGGCAGTATAGGTGAGATCCACTGACTAGGACGACTCCTACGCGACTGATTAGCCACTTAGCTTCCTCACTGGGCTCCTAGTGTATTCCGTTTCGTTATCGTTCCTACCGTACTGATGCCCCCTGCGTATCGTTTCGGCACGGTACGGAGTACGGTACGAGCCGCACTAGTGGCAAGTGCTCGCGAATGGACCCGTAACGTACTCCGTATTGGATGGCCTGGCCGTGCCTCACTCCGTACTGGACTGATCTCACTGTACCGTACTCTATGCTGTAACAATACGGCACCAAGCACGGTACGGCTGGCGATCTTCTGTTAGTACGGTGTCATACTACGTATCGTACTGCAACACAAGGCAAAAATTTAAGCTTCTGAGCCGTTCGGTAGTACAACAGACTTAAATACGCTGCCGTTCTGGTCAAGTGCGGAGTACGGGAAGAAGGACTGTCCGCTGGGACCGCATCCGCCTGAGTGGTCCCATAAATCAACGTTTGGGACCGTGAACCATTTGCGATTTTAGCTGGGACGAGCATGTCCAGTACGATCTGCCGGCCATGATCGATTATGTGCTTGAGCATACTGGACAGGACAGCCTCTACTACGTTGGACATTCTCAAGGAACGCTCATCATGTTCGGAAAGCTATCGGACGATCCGAGCTTTGCCAAGAAGGTAAATGACTCATTTTTGCATTGGAGATGAATAAAATTTTTACGGTTTTGGTGGTTTTATTATACGGGTTATTGTTTTCAATATTTAAAAGGTTGTATCATTTTTTTTAAAACTCTGCATTTTTATGTTTTTATTATTGTTTAACTTTTGATAAAAATATTTTAAGAACATTTTTTACCATTTCGTACACTAAAAAAAAATTCAAACTTTGTAAGTTGACCGCTTTATCTTTTGACGCTTTAGATTCGGCGGGTCTTTGCACTGGCGCCTGTGGCCACCGTGAAATACATCCAGGGAATGCTCGAGTACCTCGCTATCTACATTTACCCGGAGCTTGAGGTACCCTCTTAAGCGGCTTCAACGACGCAAAAGATTCGTTTAGTTCATCTGGGACCTGCTCGGCGCCGGCGAGTTCGTTCCTAGTGGCTGGCTGATGAAGGAAATCTCGAAGTTCCTGTGCGGCAATAAGCTCGGCGAATGGATGTGCGACAGCTTCATCTTTATGCTTGCCGGGCCGGAGACCGCTCAGCTCAACAGGGTAAGGGATGAATGGATGCTTGTGGTTCAGGCCTGAACCCCATTTTCACAAACCAGAGACGGGAACACAGGGGAAGGGGCCAGGGCCCTCGTCGGCGGATGCCGGGGCCCGAAGATAGGCTGGTCATGTTTGACAGCTTTGCAATAGCTGCATGGTGCACTATCCGGATTGCATGCGCGACCCCCCCCCCCCTTCGGTAGCTAACCAAACATTTTTGGTCATTTTACCTAGTGGGAATTCCCGAATTTCAACGGATTGCGTTTGCCAGCATGCGTGAACGAAAATTGGAAGCAGGGAAAGGTCATAAAAATGGCCCGCCGCAGGCGATACCAACGAAACTTTAGGGTTAAAACTGCTCATTCCAAGCGAAAATTTCGCTTGTCGGCGCCTGCGGCGGGCATTTTTTCACCGCCGGCTGTTAACGTTAACACCTCCATGCCCCCCCCCCCGNCCCCCCCCCGTGCCGTTCCCCGTTCCCGTGAAAAACGGGGACGGAACGGGAACGGCCGTTAAACGGGCACGGGTTCCGAACATAGTTGATAACCGGCCTCATCAGCGCATATTTTAATTCGTACTGCATCCAGGCTACACTGGCCGTTCCCCTATCGTATGCGACTGTATGCAGTCAATGTTAACAGCATGCGTGACAAAAAGATCCTGTATGCTATAGGAAGCGCTGACCACTTGGATTTAGACCCGAACCGCGGTATACACAAGCCATACGCCAGCGGGAACCTCGACGCAGAACATCATGCACTGGGCGCAGATGGTGCGCAATGGGCGCATGGAGAAGTACGACTACCGCAACGCGAAGAAGAACCGCGAGCACTACGGACAGGTGTGTTAGTTGCTCTGCCTACCGGAGAAGTCTTCTGACTATCCGGTAGTGGGGAGATTTAATCGAACACTAGGCCATAAGGATCTCGAACCATCGAGTCACACCCTATTGAGAAATATTACTGAAGCTTTCCAACCCGCTCCCTGTAATCGCTTCTGATTTCAGAGCCATCCGCCAGCATACGACCTGGTCCGCTTTGACGCACCGTTGCATATCTACTCGAGCGACGCAGACTGGTTGGCCGACGAAAAGGACGTCGAGCAGCACCTGTTGCCCGAGATCAACCCGAACTATTTAGTGGTAGGCGACTCTGTGCCAAAATTGACACAATCGAAGTGCTTCAGGAAAGAGTCAAGCTGACGGGATTCAGCCACCTGGACTTCATCTGGGGCCTCCGAGCCGCGAAGGAGGTCTACGAGCCGGTCCTGTTGACGATTCAGGCGGACGAGGCCAAACGGTCCTCCTCGTTCCAAAGGCGGACGAGCTCACTGAAAAACAATCCACTGTCGGAGACTAAGAGGATCTAAATCCCTATATCGTTGCATGCTGTCGCGACCATCTATGCCCAAGTTATTGTCAAGCAGCTTATCCCATTTCCTAACGAGTACGTAACGGTTGTTAATATAGAGTAAAAAGCTATGTGCATAGGGGAAAAGGTCGCGGGGAGCAACAGCAAATTAGGCCCAGAAAGCCTGTCAACTCACACATAAAAACTGTTTCTTTGCCTTACCCCGACGAGATTCAGCCATCTCGACTTCATCTCGGGCCTCCGAGTCGCAAGGTAAAAGACAAGCCGCTGGTAAAGACCGTTCAGGCTGACGAGGGCCGACGGTTCTCCTAGTTCCAAAAGAGGACGAGTTCTCTAAAGAACACTGCAGAGTGCTCTAGGAACCACCACAGACGGGATTGAGGACCAGCGACTACATCTAAACTGTGTTATCCCCAACGTCAACGCGAAAGTATCAAGGCGAAAGTCGGGCGCCAAAGCGGAGTCTTAATCAATCAGTTATGCCTCAGCGTTGTCAAATGAAGAAACTAGGCGCTTCAGACGTGAAGCTTTTAACGGCCAAAAGCTCGAATCATACAGGGCACCATTTTAACCAAGATTTACTGAGATTTATGCAGCGAATTCTTTTTCGCTTCTCTGTATGCGTTTGTTTACCTGATTTCAAGCTCGATTATGACTCAGACCAGGTTTGGCCATGGCCACCGCCACAGCCGACGAAAAGCAAAATGCAATTCGCTTCTGCGTATTTTGCCGATTCTCTGCGCAGAATCACTTTCTCTTCGCTGGCAAACTTGCAGTAGCTTGATGGCTGCTTAAGCATGACTCGCAACTTCTGTCCAGTCCAACGGTTCACGAGTGGGCGGTAGACGCGGACGGGTTTGTCCAGTCCGTCCACTCGTTTTTCTGTTTCTGTGTAGTTTCCCTCCGGCCAAACCGACTTGAATCCAGCGCGGTCCTCGAAACAGCCAAGCTCATGGCTCGCGTTGGCAAAGATTAACCGAACCGGTTCAATAAATGCGGCAACTCCATAAAGGTCTAAATAAATCGAAATTCTTAGTACGAACACGTACCGCCATCGAACCTTTACAATCTCGTCGGCAGAAACTGCAGTGCCTTCGACGATCCCCGGAACCCGAAGTCCCACACGCATCACGTCGAGTAGGATTGTGCTGAACTGCAAAAGAAACACATCTAATTAATCGCGGAGCAGTTAACACAAGTGTTATTGTGACCAATTGGATATGGTTGGGCCGAGCCTATTTGGGTCGAGGTTTAGGCCGAATTTTGGAAAAAAACATTCCAAAACTGTCATGATTCTGCAGCTTTGGACAGCTTTAGACAGACATCTGTCAAAACTGCTCGTACATCAGCGCATTCCGTCGTATGTCCAGACTGCATGAGAAGGTTGTAGAGACGAACGAAAGTCACGGATTCGCTCTTCCCACCGACTAGGACATTTTTTGCGTGGAAGTCGACGTGGTGGTAGTGTGCGATGTCGTCGATAAACTGCCTCCCACTGAACTCTTCCAGGTGAAAAGCCCACACAGTAAGCTGGTGAACGTGGCAATGGGCGAGCAGTGAAAGCCACTCTCCGATGCGACGGATTGCGCCCCTGCCAAGGAGTTCCTTCTTCTTCCTCGTAGATCGCCTGGTGACGACCGTGTCCATTGTTGAAGTCCTATAAAGCATACAGGGATAAGCAGCAAGTAAATTCTCTGGTCAACGGGCATGCATATCGTGTCCCAGCAAATATCAAACACCAAGATCAACCGGCAAATGCGGTGGCCCCGCCTTCGGGTACACTGCAGAACCAATTTTTTTCCGTTTGCGCTGGGTTTAATATACGACATCATGGCTCTTTACCTAAATTGGAACGCCGCAAACACCGCCACAGCGGCTGTCGGTTTGTTTGGCGAAAAACTGTTGAAAGATTGGTCAGATTTGTCAAGCTTTGCTCCCCTAACGGGTCGGGCCTATCCCAGGTCCGGCTGTTCTGCCTAACCGTAACCGTCGCCGTAACGAGTAGCCTAGCCGCTTTGGACCTTTTCTAGGGGCATCGTAAAAATTTCGTCCTAAGCCGAAGATTAGGTGACGAAAACGCCGCTCGACAGCGCCATACAAGCCAATTTTGGGGACATTCCGCTGGTAGGGAATTGGACCGAAGACATTCGAATATAATACTTTGTCATAGAGCACGTTAAAACTTGAAGGTAGACGCGTGCGACGCTGGTTTTCGTGTACATACCAAGCAAAGATAGTGTATGTAGCGACGTGGTAACTGCCTGTCCACATCCGAAAAAATGCGATGAAAAGAGCGGCAGGTGATGCACGCTGTGTCGGCGTCTTTCCTGTGCAGGAATAGCATAATGTCAACTATGCACTCGTGAGGAAGCCTTGGCAAGGGCCTTGCGAATCTTGCTCTGCCGCTTCGAAGCGCTATACGTCGAAACTTAGCAAATGCAGCGCGGACGACTTTCCTCATTAGCTTCTAGAAACCATTCTTCATGAATGTTGATTTTGCTAAGAAAAAAATAGCCCAAAGTCAAGAGAGAGATAATAGGTCGACACATGCCACCAAAGGACCTGAATACACCCATGCTGCTGATGACAAAGCAAACCCAAGGAGGGGCTTTTACGGTGCGTTTTTGGCGGGACTGTTCAGGCGGACGCAACGGCCACACCCCCTGTATTTACCTATGCGCCCAGGCCGACTTAATATGCGGCATAGAAGTTTGTTTGAATAGTGTATTTATATCACATTTCTGAGTAACTTTGACGAATCCTTGTGCAACGATTGCCACGTCAAAATATGTCTTCTGGATAATGGAACGAAGGCCTGTTGGGCCGCTGCTTATTCACGCCCACCCTCCGATCAGTTTGAACGTGAATTGTGTTAGTATTTTCAGTACCGAACCTAGCATTTGAAATTGCTGTTATTCTATGATGCTATGACGAGATTAGCAAGGCTAAGGATGTTGCTTTTTCGAATGTGTCTAAGATGAGCCAAATGCACCCGCCGAAACGTTTCCGAAACTCAAGCGCGCTCCTATAAGTCGCAGGTAACTTTTGGCCCATTAGCCGGCAAAAGATTTGGCCCGCTTCGACCCGCTATCGGAAATCAAGAGCAAGAGAAAGGGCTCACTGTTGTTTCCACGAATGCCTAGCTTATAGGTAGCCTGATTATCCCAGTTACTAACGACTACACGATTGTTTTGGCGGAGAATTCGAAATACCAAAAACCAGTGCGGGTTTGAAGTGCCAACCACGGTCGAAATGCGTCCTTAAAACTCCTGAGAGTAGAACATATCTTTACCATACCTGGAGAGCTTATCTTCTACTTAAGAGTGAGCATCGCATGGAAAAATCATTTTAATCAAACACAGTTAAGCAAAAAAAGATGCGAAGCCGAAGAAGAACGGATCGGTCTAGGCGGGATTCTTCAGGGTTGTCGACAACTTTTGCTGTTTTTGACGGAGATGTTCCTCTTGCTGCTCGGGCATCTCCACGCGCTTACGCAACAGCGCAAGTTCTTCGTGCTTTGCGTCGGGGAGTCGCAGATTCCGGTATAACGGGAGAACCTCGAGTCGAAGCGACTTAGCCTTCGCAGGAAAACATTTAGCCATGTAGTACTGGTGGTGACCGATCCTGGTCTAAAGTGCTCCGTGCAAATAGCGACATTGGGTTCCCTGATTAGTGCCGACAGCAAAGCTATACCGTTGCCCGCTTAGGGTCCTTATACTGGCCCTTTTGCAGTTTTTCTCGAACGTCTCGTTCGCAGCGAATGTGATGCCGATAGCCAAACGTGCTCGAGCGTAGTGCTTCCACCTTCGGTTGCAAAGCTTTGCTCAACGGGAAGTCTTTTTTGAAAGGATCAATCAGCCGATTCCAAATCCAATCCTGAAAATATTAAGCTCGATGAGAACCGCATAGAAGAGAATCTCGCAAAGAGAATCAACGAAATGCTCCTTTCCTACGTTCGAGCCGCCATGATCAGGTGAGATCTCACCGACAGTCTCTTCCAGTCGTCGCATGTCTAGCAAGCATAGCATAGCATAGCACCGGCGTCTCTGAGCGTACGCTTGGTTGAGAATAAGAAAGTTGTACCTCAGTGGAAAGTCAAAAGGTGTGCCTCGCTACCAGGAATGCAGTATTCTCCATTTCAACGCAGTACTTTCCCGCCAAAAATGCACTTTTCCCTAAAAAGTCACTTTCGCTCATTGTTGAATAAAAGTTTTGCTTCTCGTTTGCTTCTGCGTGGAAGTTTTGCATTAGGAGTAAATCGATGCTTAAGGAAACAGAGATAACCAACTACAAAAAAACACAGCACTTCGAAAAACCGTCCGGATGCATAGGCTTGTTACTTGCGTATGCCTTCTCGATAAAATCATCGGAAATGGGAGTGGATTGTGCTTGAAATTGTTTGCTAAGAGTTCTCTAGCAGAACTAGCGTAGCCATGGTCACTGCATCGTGCTTTGGCTACTATTTGTTTATTCCATTCTCCATTGCAAACACATTTGAACAGTTATCACACCCACCGAGTGTGCAAACCAATAAAAAGAAAGACGCAGTTAGCTTCAACGAAGTCTTCCGCTTCTTTTTTCAAAATGCATTTCTCTTCGATGCAGAACTTTTGGGAGCCGTTGTATTTCGGACGAAGAGTCATAATTCGCAACTTCTGTCCAGTAAAACGATTCACTAGCGGACGGTAGACGACAATCGGGCTGGAGAGTCCATGCGCCGTCTTTTCTGCCTCTTTGTGAATCCCATCCGCAGAAACAGACGTGAATCCAAAGTTGACCTCGAACGCGAACGAGCGGTAGTGCGAGGAGGCAAAGATGTATAGCCCTTGGACTCTCTCTCTTTATTGGGCGTCACAGAACCGGCGACTGCGTGGTGGCAGCGCCTTATGTACACATGAGATTGGTCGAGTTAATGTAGCCGAAGGTCACGGAATGTAGCCGTGAGCCGGCGGGGAACGCAAGAGACGGATGGTGCAACATGGTGCAAGTGGAAGGGGGGTTACAGATGTACCGAAGATTTCCGTAGGAATGAGGGTTCAACAGGAACAACTAAATATGAACTCGTTTCCAGCATGAGTAGGCGTTGGGCTAGAAGAACCTAGTACAGGAGCGTCCAGTCTTACGGGAGTCTTTTCTTAAACACGGTGCAATTCCAAATTACGATGCTGTTGTGAACGTACGGGTGCGACTCTCAGTTGACGTTGTGGTCTATCCGTATTGACTGGTACCCTATCAGCAAATGAACCCCTGGCCTTTCGTACGAGGCTGATTTCTATCGGTACAGTCACGCACCTTCAAGATTTCGATGCCGCATACTCTTCCAGTGTCGACGGTTTGTGGAAGCGCGAGTCCCAGACGCAGAAGATCAGGCAGGATTGCGCAGACCTAAACGCACATTTTTAAAACTCATTTTCGCCGCTGCGCGTAACTTGTACTTCTTACTTGACTTTTTATGGGCTATCGCATCATGCCAAGCTCGAGGATATAGGATAGGGGTACCACGGCTAGTCAGGCCACAAAAACGGAACTTTTTAGGCGTTGTGATCTGTACCGTGACAAACAACATTCTCCGATACTGGTCTCCCGGGACGTCACGTTCATTTATTTACGCCATGCGACGCACGCCACGTTGTCCCGGAACACGTTACGGAAAAGATGATTAGGAGTTTCAAGCTTACATTTAGTACAAACAAAGGGCGGTGTTCGTACCTCGATTTGCTCCGGCACATGTCGAGGCTGCATCAGAAAGTTGTATAGAGGAATATCGAAATTATCCGATCCGCTCTTTCCATCGTATCGAAAATAGTTAATTCGGAAGTTGACGTGCTGGTAGTACGCAATGCCCTTGTCGAACCGTCTTAGGTCGAATTTTTGTAGTTCATATGCCCACACTATGAGCCGATTAATGTAGCAGTGAGAAATTCGGGAAAGCCATTCTCCTATGCGTCGTATCTTCTGCTTCTCGGGACGACTTCCTTCTCGTTCTTCGACGAGAATCCAGTGACGACGCTTTTTGTAGTCGAAGCGCTTTAACGGAAGTACTACCGTTAATTTCAAAACCTAGTTTTGGCCATTTTTTTTGCGGTGTACTTCGAATCTAAGGGGTAGAATCCGTTCATCAGTTATGGCATAAAATATAGTTATGGTGCCATTCCGTGGTCAACTAACATCTCAGATCTTTTTTGAAAGAATGTTCGCTGTATGCAGATTTCCGTCAAATTAGGAGCCATGATCCGTTTTGTGCCGTTCTCCTTTTGGTACTGGGGGGGGGGGCAATATCTCTTGCATTCGTATGGTGTATCAACGTATTTTTCAATAAAAACAAATTTTGTTCATAAAGCATTTTTACGCTGTTTTCAACTGTTTTCAAATGTAAAAAACGATGGCCCCCCATACGGAAGTTGAGTGCCCTCCCTCCATACGAAAGCAAGAAATATTGCCCCCCCCCCCCATATGACACTGCCTCCTCCCCTTATGAAAGTAGTACCCTCCGTTTTCTGAGGGCGACGGCTCGGCACGGCAAAGGGTCATCGCGGGACGTGTTCCGTTCCGTGCGAGGACGGAACGGCAAGTGCCGCCAACTGCGCCATTTTCGTGCCGGAGGGCAATGGACTGCTGAGAATTCGAGATTCTTGCTACCTGTCGCAAGCAGTTATGGTTTTAAAGCGTGAACGCTTCCTGCCGAAGTAATACGTCGAAACTTTGCGAATGCAGCTCAGATCAGCTTCATTTCATTTCATTTCATTTATTTACGCCAAGAGACGTGACGATAGGAGGCAAAGTATAGGCAAACGGATCGGCAGTAAAGTACAAGTAAAAGTCAATTTAATGCAAATGTAGGCGTACATGGGATGGAGCAAAGTAGAGACGGCTTGGATAACATGCAGTGAAAAGTTGCGGTGTGAAAAGAGAAACTACAACGGAGGAAGCGAGTCGAGAACACTCTGAGGGAGAGGTGATACAAACTCACTATTGGGATTTGTACGAGCATGGTCGAGACGAGAGAGGGCATCGATCGCACGGAATAATTCATCAAATTTTGGGCCGGTGTTGGACGATGATGGGACGGGCTGCTGGGCTGATGAACCGGGCTGCTGCGCTGACGTACCGGGCGGCTGAAGTTCGAGCGTCTGCATGTTGCGCTTCCGTGGCTTCTTCTTCTTCCGCTTCGTAGTTGAGCTGGATGCTGCCGGATGAGCTTCTTCTGCTGCAGGCTGGTGCGTAGGCGA
>JNEY01000356.1:29977-65658 GCA_020875895.1 Aphelenchus avenae
TAGTGCTAGTCGGGTACACCCCCGTGACGTGAGCCGTGCCGTGATGACCCCCTCCGTGACGCGAGCCGTGACGTGATCACGTCACGACTTTTTTACCGTGACGTGACGACACCCCCCGTGACGTGAGCCGTGACGTGACACGTCACGGCGCCGTGCCGTGATGCGCACTTAAACACATAAAATATCGCCTACTGCTCAGAACAAACGAGTTTAAACCATACCAAAGACTGCGCCGTAGCGCGCGCATGTTGTTTGAAGGTTTGAAATGAGCATAATGTCACAATCAGATGAAACGACGACGCCACCAAAACATTTTACGAAAAAATGGCATAGTTTTGCCCAAAATCGCCAATTTTTGGTAAATTGTTTAGGCAAAATCACGTCACGGATCACGGCGCCGTTAAGAGAGGACCCCCGTGACGTGAGCCGTGACGTGATCACGTCACGGCTTTTTTACCGTTGACGTGATGGCCACCCCCGTGACGTGATCCGTGACGTGATCACGGCATCACGTCACGTCACGGCTCACGGCACGCCACGGCTGACTAGCACTAGATCCAGGGATGGAGTCTCTAGTCCGTACTCGATTCCGATCCGAATCCTTGAGTTTCCGATTGACGATTCCGATTCTACAAAAAAATTTCTACAACGGTAAATAAGCATTAAGCTTATACTAGAGCTCTAGGCCTCGAACTACATCCCCGGTCTTTGCACGCACATCTTTTACTCTTTCGCCAATGTCAGCGAGGACTGGACGCTGAAGCCGCGTTATGCCGACGACCCTGCCGAGTATGCCAAGTACAACGCTCTAAAGAAGGCGGATCCGGAGCTTAAGCTAGTGTTCTCGATTGGAGGCGCTTCGTTTGCGGTAGGCAGTTTAATTCGCTATGGCTAATCGGAACGGATAATGGTGAGAAAAAATTGTAAAATCGCGGACATTTTTTACTTCCATCTTAATTTTTTTAATTTTTCAATTTTTTTGCATTTTAAAATTGATTTAAGTTACTTTAAATGTCATTCGGCTTTAGTTTGCTTACATTTTTTGCTTATTACCTTGTTGTTTTTCTTTATAAAAACGCATTTTAATTTCCACCTTTATTTTAAAATATGCTAGTGATATTTGTTTCTTTCCAGGCTTCCCGCTTCAGTCAAATGGCAGCCAGCGCCGCCTTTCGGTCCACTTTCATCAAGTCCGCTATCACTTTCACAAAACAGTACGGCTACGATGGCATCGACGTGGACTGGGAGATCCCACGAGGCAACGCCGACAAAGCGAACCACGCTACGCTCATCCGAGAGCTTAAGCAGGCCGCAGGTGCTCTGCTGGTTACGGTCGCCGTGCACGGCGGCGTGTGGAGCATTCCGCAGGGGTACGACATCCCCGAGCTGGCCAAGCACCTGGACTTTGTTAATGTAGGTTCAAGGACGTAGCTAGGACCCTTCGGGATGGTCCCCCTTACCTCGCCGGGCCTTCGGCCCGGCGAGGGGGCCCCCCGCCCCCCTAGCTACGTCTATGTGTAGGTTAGACATAGTCGCGTGCCCTACCCTCCGTACCTATTCCCAAACCGCACTGCTCCCCTTCTTCCGCGTAGCGTGCTACTTACTGTTCTGTCATACCCATACCGTTCTGCGTACGGCAGAATACAATACGGAAAATACGGTACGGCTCGCATTTAGGCCGTACCCAGGTATTGGTATGTCCATGGTATTGGGGATGGGCAGGCGAACACCCTTACTTTATTACATACCCGACTGACCCACCCCGCACCGTGCTCCGTACCATATTCACGCACCACGCACCGTACTCCATACCATACTGATCCCACGCGTAACGTACAGTACGCCACGATAAGGCAGTACGGGCCGTAATACGGCACGTACGGTACTAGTGCAGGCCGTACTACGTAGTGCCAAGTATCGAGAAACTGAAGCCGTACCGTACTCCATGCTGGCCGGCATTGCTATCGCTAAGAATGAGTTTTTATGTAGCTTTGGCTACCTATGTTCCGATTTTAGGTCATGACGTACGACTACGCCGGAGCCTGGAACAACTTTACGGGGCACAACGCTGCTCTATACGGGTAAGCGGTGTACAAATGAGCCGTGTGACCCATGCGAGAACCTAAGGCCTGTAGAATAAGATCCAATCGGTAAAAAGCAGAACCGAAATGCATCGAAATTCCACGAAATGCATCGAATTTCCGACGTTCCCAATGCAAAGGTGTCCAAAGTTCTTTCGTTTTCGTTTGGCTGAATTCATTCCGAGCGTGAAACATCGAAGTAATGGAAAGCAGGATCGGGTAGTACACGTGTGGGCTCGAAGGATTGCAGTGGCCGGAGGAGCGATAGTGTCTACGAAAAGATATGCAAAGGCACCCGTGTTGTCGAATATATGGCTCGCCATAGTCGGTGCCGTGGAACAGATTGAGCACGTTTTGGTTGGAACTGTGCACATTCCGTCGACGGACCAATTTTTCTAAACAAACATGGAGAAAACACATTCTGGAGCCTAAAATGCACATGGTTCGTGAGTCCAGCCGAAAGCCGAAAATCCATGCCGTCGTTGGTACTCACAGCCACTGTTTAGCGCATCGGGCGATCAGCGTAACGCCGACACTGGCATGCAGTACTGGGCCAACAATGGCATGCCGAAGTCTAAGCTCATCCTCGGAATCGCCACCTACGGCCGAGGATGGATGCTCAAGTCGAAGACGGCGAACCAGGGCGTCAATGCTACCGCTGTCGGTCCTTCTAAAGGACTGCAATACACGACGTCAGAAGGCGATGGCGCCATGGCGCCATGAACTTGTTTATAACAAAAACACGCATGAACACAACTCGTGATGCGTCCTCGGCATTATCCTCGAAGGTGTTGCGCTTATTCCGATCCGACATTCTCGGCGGCCTCGCGTTTGGAAGCGTGGCAGGCGCCGAGTAGGATGTTCGGTAGCGACTTCGCGAGGTCATGGTTCTTGTCGTAATCGTAGGAATGCTGATCCTTTGGCTCGGACGCTAAACAGATTAGTGTCCATGTTTTGCTTTACGTTACTTTTTGGTTTTATGTGTTGATGTTTCTTTTTCGCTCTTCTGAAGAACGCAACAACCAATCAGAGACTTGAGTGAACGCGTACCCAAATCTCGATAGTGCGCGTAGTCCGGAACCCTGTAACCGCCTCGAATTGCAATGGTGAACAGCGTCGAGCCCTCCGCCTTCAGCTCGTTTGCCCCTTTGACCGCCCATTCCTTGTCGTCCGAATACCCACAGCCTAGTAGCACAGTGACGCGTGGTATGCCGAGGTCCTTGCTCCTAGCGTAATCACGAAAGGTTTCGCGTGCTAGTTTAAGAGCCTGATAGGTGTTGGTGGAGCCGTGACACTGCTCCATGTCCTTAGCGGCCTTCACTGCGTCATTCTTCGAAGACGCAAATTGGTCCGTTTGAGGGTAGCCCTAAGAAACAAGGGTCAGTTTGTGTACTAAACCCCTGCCTTCACGCGTTTCGGTACTGGGATTTCCCTTCAAAGCACATCACCTGCTCTCACATTTGACCCAACCAGTCCCGAAACAAGTGTCCTAGCCAAACGCTGTGCCAGCGGTCGGCGGCACCGTGATGTGTCATCAACTTACCCATGCAGACATCTTCATTATGGCAACGTGTGTTGCATCCGGACCTATGCTCAGGCCATCGAGTACGGTAAGCAAGAACTGTCGCTCCTTTTCGAAAACGTCCTCTGCTATTTGCCCCGACTCATCAACGATTATCATGAGGTCGATCCCGCATGTACTTGCCTTACTGACGGAATGCTAAAAGCGTCATTGGTCATGCTGGAGAAACAAAGAGCCCGACGGGCTGAGGACCCCCCCCCCCACCACCAGTGGACGGGTAAGCCTAGGTCTGGCTTGCGGATTTTACTCCTAACTTCATCTGCTGGCAATCCATTTACTGCTAGCACAACACACATTATTACTGCTCAAAAGCCCGTTTAGCTCAAGAAAAAATCTCATTTTTCGTTTTTAAGCCTAAAGCCTGTGCACTACTTCGAACAGCCTGAGCTTAGGCCTAAGCGTCGACGATGGGTGAGTAACAGGTCTAAGCCGGGTGAGCTAAGGGTCTCGCAAGGAAATAGCGTGTTTTCTGAAATAATCGTTCCAGGGCGCCTATTTTTCCATATCCCGTACAAAAAGACTATAGACCCTTGAGTGGCGTTGCTAAGCCCAAGGTGCGGCCTAAGCCAAAGCACGGACGGTAGCTGGAAACACTACTGGGTATACACCACAGAGGGGAACTGAACTACAGCCCACTTTAGCGCACAGGGTTTTGCTTGCACTATACACATACGACATGGTAGAGCCTCATATAAAAATGCACCCCCTATGACCGCAACTGAGTAATGCAACCCCGAACTTCAAGGTATACTTCAGCTCTAAACAGAGGGACGGGACATCATTCCATCTTTACGGAACGGCTGTCGGCACGTCCATATATTATTGTTTCTGTCCTAAACTTACATTCTGGGGAATGTCCGCTATCACGGGTGTACCGCGCTTCACGACCTTCTTCGCAGCTTCCGCTGACGTCGCACCGAAGAGCAGCAGCACGGCCACCGTCGCCGCCGCAAACATCTTCTCAATGATACTTCACAGCGTTCAAAAGCTTTTAGCGATATCCGTAGCGGAAGTGCACGGCTTGCGATCGCGTGGTGTCGCCGATAAATATTAATTTTTTAAGCCCACATAGGGCTTTAAGCAAACGCTGCGACTTTCGTCAAGATGCTTGACAGTTGTGCGAACACAATTCAAATGATATTTTTGCTCTTTCGTTTTCATGGGCTCTTAGACCCTATTGCCACGTCAACAAACGCACCGATGCGGCAACGACCACGTCACAGATGCTGCTAGAAGGCTTCGACTACCTTTGAAGAGCCGTGGCCAACCTTACTGAAAAAGTTTTGTCAGAGATACATTCCGACTCTTTCTCAATTTGCGCCGCTCGGAAAAACCCCTCTTTAGAAAAGCGACACCATGTCAGCAACTGACGCTGTTCAAGACAGTCCCAAAGGGTTTCGAACTCCACAATTTCCGCGGAATAAAAGATGCGTTTAAACCAAAAGATACCCTTTCGTTCACGGCATCAGGTTGCAGTATACAAGCGGTTTTGCATAACAAGAGTCTCCTTCTATAACCACTTCAGTTTTTAATTAGCAATTATTGGCATGTTCCTTTAGAATCGATCCCCTACGCGCCAATATTGTCTTGCCACTGAAGCTTTGACTGTTCTCCTACCGCCAAACAAACCCGCTTTTCTCACTAGACCTCGCTGCTGAGGGCGGTAACATAAATTGGTGTTCCAAATTTGTTTAGCTGACTTTATTCGTAACTGCAATATCCATATGAACTACAAAGCAAACCAGAACGTGCGCAAGCCGACAAAAAGAACCACGCTATTAGTCTCTGCGTAATTTTCCGATTCTTTACACAAAATACTCTTCTCGTCGCTGGTGAACATCGTGTCAGAGCCGTCGTCGTTTGGCTTGAGAGCCATCACTCGCAACTTCTGCCCAGAGAAACGATTGACTAGCGGACGGTAGACGACGACGGGGTTGGACAGGCCATCCACCGTCTTTTCGGCATCTTCGTAGATCCCATTCGGCCAGAAGGACGCGAATCCGACATTGACCTCGAAATGGGACTGCTTGAAGAATGTGGGTGCAAGGACGACCCGAAGGTGTTGGTGGGGTTGAGGCGACTCCAGGAACAACTAAAGGCCAACATATCTTCCAGTAAGAGCACCTATTGGACTAGCACAACTAAAGTACTAAAGGAGTGGCCCAGGTCACGTCCACAAAAGTCCACACATGGGGGTTAAGGGATTGTGCTGTCCGCACAAGTTCTGGACGCTATCTTGTTTTGAACACGCGACGAGACTTGTTCTGTCGAAACCCGCACTCACCTTCACAAGGTCAACGCCACAGATCCACATCCAGTTTCGACGATGCGTGGAAGCTCAAGTCCTGCACGCATAATGTCAGGCAGGATCCCGTTCATCTGCAAAAAAACGATTTTCCATAGGCTTAGCTTATTCTCGGTTTTTTCATCGCAAGAAACTCGCTGCTGTTTGATCCGAAACCAGTAATGGAAAATAAAAAACTACACGAAAGAATTCATATGTGGGAGGAGGGGGAATATCGCCACGTTTGTCGTACCATTATGACAATGAGGCGAAAGATTTACTTCCCTGCAAGCTAATGTTTGCAAAACGGTACGGGCATTGCACACATTTGTGACATTTGTGTTAGATTTCGTGCCAGATAAAAGCAAGCGGTTGTGGCATTGCTAGGGCGACCCCACCCCTGACAAGCCCGGAAGAACATTCGCATTCGGGCGAGACGAAGGTAGACTTGGCGGATGTATCCCCCGTGCCGACCTCCGTCCGTATTGACCCCTCCGTGCAGACATCGTTCCATGCTGACCTCTCCGTGCCCAGCCGTGCTCAAGCACGGAACGGAAATTTGCTGTTCCTGGCCCGGCACTGCTCCGTTTCACAGGCCATAAAAATCTCTTGATTTCTGCTTCTTCATAAGGAAAAGCTACATCTAGGAAAACAAATATCGACGCAATCGACATTACATGTTTTAAAGTGTGTAGATACAAAAGGGCACCAGTCATTCTGGACAAAATTTTTAATATTTTTGGTCAAAAGTGTCAAAATTTGCTTGAATTTTGCTTAAAATGAGGCAATTTTTGCCGTCGAGCACGTCACGGAAGACGGCGCCGCTTTCAGCTCATGCCGTTAAGTTCTCCGTTCCGTGTTAGCCCGAAGCATAACACGGCCCCGTGTGGACCCTTTGCCGTGTTCCGTCCCGTGAAGAAAAACGGAGAACGACCGTAACTGAGCACGCGCGGCCCGCCAAGTCTAGGTTGAAGCAAGTTCAAGTGTCCTACCGTGTTGCTCATACCTCGATACTCTCCGGCAAATGTCCAAAGTGCACCAAGACGTTGTAGAGGCGAACATCGAAATCAGCAGATTCAGTTCTTCCATGATACTGGAGCTGTTTCACGCGGAAGTTGACGTGCTGGTAGCATGCAATGTCTTCGTCGAACTGCTTCCTGTCGAATTTGTCCAGGTAGCGGGTCCACACAGTGAGCTGACGAACATAGCAGTGGGAGAGTCGAGAGAGCCATTCTCCTATGCGGCGGATTTTCTTCTCCGGAGGAGCGCCTCCTTCGCGTTCCTCGATGAGCATATGGTGACGAAACTTTGTATAGATGACGCGCTATAAACGGGAAAATTGCCGTTAAGCGCAAAATAAAGCTCAAGTGATTTGCGCTGGGATGCGAATCTAGCGGCAAAATGGCAATGTTAGCATCATTTGGCTAATCTAAGGGCCACCAAGTTTTTAAATTTTTTTGACCCGAGTATTGGCAGTAAACAGACCGCAATCAAAGACATAAGGAAACCAGTCGTTTGCGCTGCTGGTATCTGCGTGCGAAATGTATTTTGGCGAAAATGCTTACCAAACGAAGTTGGTGTATGTAGCGAAGCGGCAATTGAATGGCTGCAGCCGTTAAAATGCGATGGAAATAGTGGCAGGTGACCGATGCTGTGTCAACGTCCGTTCTGTGCAGGAATAGCATAACGTCCACTATGCACTCTTCTGGAAGTTTTTGGAAGCATGTTGAGGTCTTTGCCTTCGCCCTCCTAGCCACTGCGCGTTGAAGCCTCGAGAAGGCAGCACGGATCAGACTCTTCATGGACTTCTGAAAGATTCGTGTTTCGGACGGACGATTTGCCCATAAAATTACGCGCAAGAATACGAAATAGCAAAAGTGGAGCTAATACGTCCACGCAAGCCGGAGCAGATCATTTTGACGCCAGAATCACTTTGACGCCAGATCACTTGGACGCCAGATCACATTGACGCCGATCACTTTGACGCCGATCACTTTGACGCCAGATCACTTTGACGCCAGATCACTCTGACGCCAGGTCACTTTGACGCCAGATCACTTTGACGCCAGACCATTTTTGGCATTTTTTACCGTTTGGCATTAAACTTTACAGTCTGCAGGCACATAATCCTCACAAAGCGAGGAACGGTAACGGAAATACCGGACAAAGGCTAACAGCAAATGTCAAAATACCCGACAGAGAAGGCTAAATGCTGGGCATCACGGGAAAAGGGTGAAGAGGCGGAAAACTTAACAAGATTGAAGCGGGAGACGAAAAAGTAAGGCAAATTACTGCATTTGGAAATTATGTGCGATTCCGTGGAGGTATTCGAGGATTTCCCTGTTGAGGTACTCGGTGACGATGGTAAGGATGCGTTCGTCGGCGTCACGATACTTCTTGCGCTTCGGAACGTTCTGATCACCGCGCACGTACTGCTCGTAGCGGAAGTCGGTCTCCTTCTGGACGCGCATCAGGTTGTCGATGAACTTCCACAGACTCGGGTGGTCCATCTGGAGCACCGCCTGCAGTTTCCTGTGAGCTGCCTCGGCATGGTTGTTGGTGCGATCCTGATTGTTTACGGTACGCGCATGCACTGACCAAATCGACTTCTCAAACAACGGCTGACGACGGATGTTGTCGTTGCGGCGGCGTCCAGTGTAGTACATCTAAAACGTGATTGCATGCATTTGCGTGGCATTGGCATTGCCTACCTCGAAGTAAGCAAGCACCGGTTGGAGCTCGTCCGGAAGCACATTCTAAAGCACAACTATTTGACGCGGACACTGGTCATACAGTCCTACCTGCAGTGCGGTAGCTACCAACTGTCCGGGTAGCTCTTGATTTTCTGCGCACCTTCGCTTCACGCCAACTACCACTCTCGCTGCTTCAATGCACGCAGCATCGTTGCCATGGTTGTGGTCGTGGACACGCCTGACAATTGCATCTGTTTCCACTGACACGTGAATTCTGGCCGGGCAGTCGTCGTAGCGCTTGTCGCACCGGTAGAATCGGAGAGTTTTGTCTGCACTGAGCTTGTCGAAAGTGTAAGCGTAGCCGCTATCCGTGAATTTCGTCTGGTTCCGGATTAAGAGGACTGACTGCGCCATCCTGAAAATGCCAATTTTATTTTGCTGCACTAAAATACTGCTCGGAAACACGTTTTATTGCACAGAAACGGCGCTTGTTTTCAGCATTTTCCTAGGATTCCTGCTTTCTGTGGCGTCGAGCACTCAAAGCGAAAATTGCCAAGCAGGCAATGAGAGTGTTCAAGAGACGTGTGATTGCGCAAAAAATTGTCTGGCGTCAAAGTGATCTGGCGTCAAAGTGACCTGGCGTCAAAGCGATCTGGCGTCAAAGTGATCTGGCGTCAAAGTGATCTGGCGTCAAAGTGATCTGGCGTCAAAGTGATCTGGCGTCAAAGTGATCTGGCGTCAAAGTGATCCGCGTCAAAGTGATTCTGGCGTCAAAGTGACCTGAACCGCACGCAAGCGACTAACGGAAATCGATTCTCGCTACTAGTGCTAAGGAGTACGCGGGAAGGCCGCATGACGGAGGTTGACGGCGGTCGTCGATACACTCTTGCCCGACCAGAGGGCTTTCTCAGTGAACCGCCTCGAGCTGACGTAGGATAAAACATTGTCGACAGCGAACTTCGAAAAGCGTTTTCCCTAAAATTACAAAAACTTTCTGGAAGACGTTCTACTCTTCCATATCTTCTCTCTACTCGTCTGTATCCATACTCGTCTGGAAGACGTAAACGCGAAAATCATCTAAAATATAAAATATATAAAAGTACGGGCACATGCGAAACCCTGTATTCGTGTAAAGATTTTCGTGTATACCTATTTGAATCCGACTTCTGAAAACGGCAGAGCGAAACGATGTCGGCGTAGGTCTGGATTAGACGTACGCAGTGAAGTTCTGCGTCCGATCCGCGGACCTCAGGTTCCGACGGTTAACCATACTTTAGAAACTATCCGATTCCTATTTCATTTGCCCGATATCCTATGCCGATATTTATGCCGTTTCCCGCACACCTTTGCACGCAACTTCGATGGAATTAGCCCCAGGGGCATGTGCAACGGCCTTAAAGTCAAGGCCCGGCCCGGCCCGCGGGCCTTCGAACCAAGGCCCGACCCGACCCGGGGCCCGGTAAAAGGCCCGTTGAGGCAAGCGCCCGAAAAGTGCCTTTGGTCCCCCTTTGGTACTTTTGTACAGGTAAAATTGTGTCCTTGAGGCGACTTTAATCACTGCATCTCGGTTCTTTTCACAAAAAATTGCCTGTCGCAGGCGCCGCTATAGCCACTTTTCGGCTTGTTTTTCAAAAATGGGAAACATTTTGCTAAATTTATCTAATTTTTAGCCCCTAACCGGGCCCGGACAGTACCCGACCCGGCCCGGTTGCACATGGTTGCCCAGGCTAGTTGCGATGACCTCTGCGCTAAAACTTAATATAGCAATTTAGTTCTTCTGAACTTTGAGTATGGCTATGTCAGGAGACGACGATGCCCCGCTATTTGCGTATTCGACAGGTGGTTTCAGTTACTGCCCTTATCGACCGCGACTGTTTGATCCCCGTTGTTCAACTATAGCGAATGCTCGTTGATAGCGATGAATTCTCAACCGGCCGACCAATCCTACGACTCGACCCTACGCAGGTGATCGGTCCTTGGATCGTGAAGCGTTACCTAAGCTACGTCCTAATGGCCAAAAGTGGAGAGCTGAGCGGCATAAAAGCGCCCGGCGGATTCCAGTGAGGTATCATCGGGCCAGGCGAAGAACTAAGTGATGGCTGCCTTCATTCGTGCGCTTCTGACGCTCGCCATTGTCGGATGCGCAGCGGCGGCTTATATCCGCCCGTGCTACGTCGCCGCTTGGGCCCGTTTCCGCCCTGGGAAATCGTCGTTCCAGGTGAGTCTGTGGTCCGCTCAATGTTATGGGCCTGGGCTGAGAGGCCCAGTCCGTAATAGAGATCGACATTTACCCCCCCCCCCCCCCGCGTACCGTATGCCGTACCCGTACCGTATTACGGCCCGTATTTGAACCCGTATTGCACCCAGAAATTCGCCCCAATTACACTATAATTCAACAAAAAGAGTAAAAACGACATTCTCATGGGTAACAGGTAACACATAGCGTCGGGTACGGGTACGGGTACGGCCCGTAATACGGTACGGCTGTCGATCTCTAGTCCGTAACCGATTCCCATTCGAATCCTTGAGTCACCGATTGACGATTCAGAAAAAGGAAATCACATGTTGCAAGGAGTCGATGGAGTCTTTTTAACCGTTTTCAATAACCGGGTCCGATTTCAAAAATTACCTGTATTGGACTCATTTCGATTCTGGCTCCCGCCAAGCCAAGTCCAGCGGACCGTCTCGCTTTAGAAACAGAATATATTTGCCGAACTTATAGTCAAATGGACTCTAACTCTTCCATGCTGTGCCGTTTCTACAGAAAACTGCCAGGATGTCAAATAATTGTTGCAACAGCCTTAATTTTTCGGTAATAAGAGGCGAAATGTGCTGGTTTTGCATGTTTCTATCAACGTGTGTGCTGGATTGTTTAGGCCTCAAACTACATTCCGGGCCTTTGCACGCACATCTTCTACTCCCTTCGCCAACGTTAGCGAGGACTGGACTCTGAAGCCGCGGTACGCCGACGACCCTGCCGAGTACGCCAAGTACAACGCTCTAAAGAAGACGGATCCGGAGCTAAAGCTTGTGTTCTCGATCGGAGGCGCCTCATTTGCGGTAGGCACTCTTTTTTCGCCGTGGCTAATCGGAACGGTATTTTCCAAAACTCTAGTAGAAATTTTTAGCTTAAATATTTAGTTTTTAGTCTGAAAAAACTTTTTTAAAATTTATTCGGTTTTGTTCTGTTTACTTTTCTTCACTTATTTACTTTTTTGATAATAACCCGTTTCATTTTTCCAGTTTAATTTCGAAAAATCTTATGTGCTAGTTTCATTCATTTTTTCCAGGCCGCCCGCTTCAGTCAAATGGCAGCCAGCGCGACCTATCGGTCCACCTTCATCAAGTCCGCTATCGCTTTCACGAAGCAGTACGGCTACGATGGCGTCGACGTGGACTGGGAAATCCCACGAGGCGACGCCGACAAGGCGAACCACGCTACACTCATACGAGAGCTTAAACAGGCCGCAGGTGCTCTTCTGGTGACGGTTGCCGTGCACGGAGGCGTGTGGAGCATACCGCAGGCGTACAACATCCCCGAGCTCGCGAAGCACTTGGATTTCGTTAATGTAGGTTAAACCTAGTCGCGTACCCTACCCTCCGTACCTATTCGCAAACCGCACTGCCCCCCCCTTCCCCGTAGCGTGCTACTTACTGTTCTGGCATACCCATACCGTTCTGCGTACGGCAGAATACGGTACGGCTCGTATTTAGGCCGTACTACGGCCCATGGTAGTAAGGATCGGCAAGCGGCACCCTTACCTTATTCCGTACCATACTGACCCACACCGTACCGTACTCCGTACCATACTGATCCCACGCGTACCGTACAGTACGCTACGATATGGCGGTACGGGCCGTAATACGGTACGGTACGGTACTAGTGCAGGCCGTACTAGTACGGTACCCTTAGGTACGGTACCCTTAGGTCGGTCGGGACGCCAGGTATCGAGAAAACTGAAGCCGTTCTGTACTCCATGCTGGCCGACCCCACCCGTATTGTGAGCAGGGTTTAAGCATTTCCACTTTTTTCGCCATTTCCATTCCCATTTCCATTTCCAAAATCTCCGCCATTTCCATTTCCATTTCCAAGCCATTCATTTCCAGAAGCAAATTTTTGCTAAATAGGACCTTGCTAATGGTGTAAAGGGATGGACCAAGTAAGAAAGAATATCCATGAAAACTGTGTCAGCGATCGGAACTTTTTGTGGTATGGCCTGTACCAGTTTACACTAACAAGCTGTGCGTGGTAGCGCACAGCGTAGGGGGCAAGATTTTTTTAGCACCGGGGTCGGCATCCAAATCGCCGGATACGGGGACCAGTTTACACTGTGCAAATTAGAACGGCCCGCCGCTAGGCGCCGACCGGCAAAATTTTCACTATATTGGCCAAAGAAAACCCTTAAATTTCTCTAAATTCCTGTCGCTACCTACTACGAACCAAAGTAAAATTTGTTGAAGTCTCGGTCTCGTTTTCCGAGACTCTCGGTCCATTTTGGAGGTCTCGGTTTCGGTCTCGGTTGGTTTTCTAAGTCTCGGTCTCGGCTCGGCGATGACAGGGACCGGGCCGGGTCCGAACCCCGGGACCGGGACCCCTGCTCCCTCCCCCCCCCCCCAACCCTAGTAGGGAATACGGCATCTTGCGGGCGGGACGTCGGATTCGACATAAGGGGGACCCTTAGGCTACGAAAAAAGGGGAAATGAATGTAATTTTTTTCCTGCCATTTCCATTCCATTTCCATTTCCCACTACGGACATTTGCCGCCATTTCCATTTCCGGAAATAATTCTTGAATCCTGATTGTGAGCCGTACCGTCTGACCCACCCGAACCGTACTCTGTACCGATAGTACGGCGGTACGGTACGACGATACCGTCTATACGTTCCCAATTTTATTCGTGAAAGTTCGCTTTCACCGGAGAATGATGCCGTACCGTACTGCGACTGTCCAGTTCGTTACGTGCGCCTTGGGCAGCAAGTGCCGTACCGTACCTCGTACCGCGCACACGGCATGCAGTACGGTACGGAAT
The DNA here is from genome assembly GCA_020875895.1 of Aphelenchus avenae. Classification (NCBI taxonomy): domain Eukaryota; kingdom Metazoa; phylum Nematoda; class Chromadorea; order Rhabditida; family Aphelenchidae; genus Aphelenchus; species Aphelenchus avenae. The sequence goes on from JNEY01000356.1 coordinate 43,648, forward strand.
ACGGTGCGAACGTCTGCGCATTGCCATCGCTAAGAATGGATTTTATTGCGCAGCTATGGCTATGTTCCGATTTTAGGTCATGACTTACGACTACGCCGGAGCCTGGAACAACTTTACGGGTCACAACGCTGCTCTATACGGGTAAGAGACGTACAAATGAGCTGAGTGCGCCAAGCGAGAACTAAGATCTACAAGAAAAAGGTCCGAAAAATAAGACCAAAGTAAATTCAAATTCCAGGAAATACACAGAATTTTCTGTGGTCCGAATGGGAATCTGGTTTTTCCATTGCACTGACCGCGTGGTAGCGCGAAAATGCAAAATAGGTTTTCTCTCACGATAAATTCTTTTGAGAAGGTACTCAAGGCACTCCTGCGCAAAATTCCATTAATGGGCCAATCTTTCTTATCTATACGTTGCCATAATCACTTTTTGGACCGAACCCGAATCCGGATAACGGAAGCCAAAAAATGCGCCCAAATTCCGAAGCCGAATCCGAAGTTCGGTGTCGTGTCTGGCCCTTACATGCACCACTTAGCGCCGCCGGAGACCAGCGTAACGCCGATACCGGCATGCAGTACTGGGCCAATAACGGCATGCCGAAGTCCAAGCTCATCCTCGGAATCGCCACCTACGGCAGAGGATGGATGCTCAAGTCGAAGACTGCGAACCAGGGGGTCAATGCCACCGCTGTCGGTGCGTCCAAAGGCATGCCGTACACAACATCAGACGGCGATGGCGCCTTCTACGAGATTTGCGAACTTGCGAAGAGCGGGTCCGGATATCGCCGTCATTGGGACAGCGTCCGCCAGGTTCCGTGGCTCGAGAACGCGGACCAGTGGTTCACCTACGACGACTTCGAGTCCGTGACTGCGAAGGTCCGGCTGGTCAGACGTACAAACTAGCGGAAACGGCAAGGAAGGGATGGAACGGGCACTGTAGTTTTTAGCGCGGGGCGTTTTATCATCGCTCAAAACTTTGCTATTCAGAGCTGGGCAGTAAGAAGCAGACACTTTAGGCGTTCCAGAGTGCATAGTCTAAACGTATATGAAGACTGGTGACGTTCCTCTTAGGTTAACTACGTCAAGACGAACGGCTTCGGCGGCGCATTTGTGTGGACGCTTGACGAGGACGACTTCAACGCCATCTGCTCGACCGGCGGTGGCGTCAAGTACCCGCTGATCCGCATCATCGCCAATCAACTCGGCGGGAAGAACATTCGTTAAACCAGATTGAAGTGTACGAGTCAGTAGAATAAATGTTGCATCATCCGCATGGTTTGTAGCGCGATTGTTTGTTTGAACTATTTAAATTGTGTCTTGAGATATTGGAAGGAAAGCAAAACATGCGACACCTTTTTTACCGTCTACGATAAATAATCAACGGCTGACAGACCACAAGAAGTACAATGCAGTTAGCTTCAGCGTAATCTGCCGGTTGTCTGCGTAAATCTGATTTTTCCACGCTGCTGAGGTTGTAGTCAAATGGCTGTATAGCCATGACCCGCAGCTTCTGTCCCGAGAAACGGTTGACCAGTGGACGGTAGACGACGACGTTAGTGCCCAGTTCAGCCACCAGTTTTTCGGCTTCCCGGTAGTTTCCATTCGGCCAGAGAGACTGGAACCCGACGTTGACCTCGAAATCCCGCAAACTGTCGCTCGTTTGAGCAAAGATCAGCCGGACCGGTTCTAATAAACGCGGCAACTTCATGAACTCCTAGAAACATAAGGAGTTTCTAGCATTGGCAGTGACATAAAGCGCACCTTCACGATATCAACGCCGCAAAATCCGCTTTCGACGACTCGTGGAATATTGAATCCAAGCCGCATAACATCAAGCAGGAGGTCTTCATCGAGCTGGAAAAAGCGAATTCTTATAGAATGAATCCTGAAGCAGTCAACGCATAGGATCTTGGCTGTTATAGGGGGGAGGGGGGGACTTTAGGGGTGGGGGAAAGTTGAGGCTAATATGCAAATCCAAAAGTTGCTTACAGTTTGACCAGTTTCCAGGGTGGGTGAGTGGGGGAGGCGGTGGCTTTTTTAAGTGATAAATTTTAGGGTTGTGGGAAAGTTTCCTCCACCCCTAAAATCCCCCCCCCCCTATAACAGACAAGATCCAACGCATATTTCATTTTCAAAACAAAATTTCGATCACTTCCAAATAAGTTTCTGGGAACGGAATCAGCGTCTTCCCAGGACATGTTTGGGAAAACGCGTTTTCCCTGATTTCGCATACTCCCAGTAACCCGCATTAGGCTGTAGTTGTTTAGTCGAACAAGGATGTCTGCTCACACCTTGGCGTTTTCCGGCACATGCCAAGGCTGCATCAAAAAGATGTAGAGAGTGTCGAAATTAGCGGCCCGACTTGTCCCGTCGACAATAAGGTGTTTTACGCGGAAGTCGACGTGCCAATAGTTCGCAATGTCGTCGTCGAACTGAATGCGGCCGAATTTGTTTAATTCATAAGCACACACAGTGAGCTCATGAATGTGGCAGTTGGACAGTCGAGCAAGCAATTCTTCTATGTGATCGATGTGCGAGTGCCAACGACTTCCTTCTTGTTCCTTGACGGATATCTGATGTCGGCGCATTCTGCCGTCGAAATCCTATAACGGATCGGTCACAAGATGCCGGGCTCCTCTCTAAGATTGGAAGTGACGCAAATAGGCCAGATAGAAGAGTATCTAATCTGAAAGACAGATTTATTCCTTTTGGCGGTGCTACGCGACGTGAGAAACACTAGGGGAGGACCATAGGCTACGTTTCACGCCCGGCCGAAGGCCCGTCCGGAAAAACGTTACATATGGTTTCCTTTACCGTGCGCGCCCTGTTTTGGACGAATCCTGGCTTTTAGTTAACCAAGTGACCTGCGAGTCATGTCTTGCGGACGCACGCTTACCGCTCCCGGTTGCATAGAAGCTTCTTTCCATGCATTGAGCTACCAAGTGATCCGCGCGTATCCTGGATTTGAATGCTACTGCCTCGCACACTCCTACATCGCATGCTCCTGCTTCACACGCTTCTACATCGCACGCCCGTGCTTCGCATGCGCCTACCTTGCATGCTTTGGCCTTGAACGCTTCTGCTTTGCATGCTCCTGCTTTGCAGCGCATGCCTAGCATGCTCCTGTCTCGCATGTCTTTACTTTGCATGCTCCTGCCTTACCCGCATGCTCCTGCATCATTCTCTGGGTTTGCATGCTCGTTCTGCGCGCGATCCTGCACCGAATGCTCCTGCTTTGCGTACTCTGCCTCGCATACTCCTGCATCGCATGTTCACGCATCCGATGTGTCTCATGCATCGCATGTTTACGGTTTCGATCATGCTTGTCATGTCAAACAGATTTCAACTATTCACGTTTTTAATTACGTGGCAAAAAAACCGCTTATGAGCGAGCCATGAAGGAGGCGACAAAAGTCGAGCTCCGAGAAATTGTTGTTATCGATGCCGATATAGGCCTCAAAATACTATTACGGTCTGTGGACCTACCAAACGTAAGCATTGTATGGAGCGAAGTGGCAACTGCCTGGGCACACCTGATAGAACCCGGTGAAAGGAGCGGCAGGTGATGGACTCCGTGTCGGCGTCTATTCTGCGCAGGAACAACATTACATCTACTATGCTATCGCCGGAAAGTTTTAGCCAACGTCTTGAGGATGTGACGTTCGCGCTTCTGACCGGTGGACGTCGAAATCTGAAGAACGGAGCGCAGATAAGATTCTTCATAGACTTCTGAAATAACTCCTTTTTTCGAGTGATATATTCTGCAAAAAAAGTAAAAACCAAAGAAATTGAGCACACGCAAGGACACGATAATAAGCCAAATGCGGAAAGGCCTCGACGAATGCTGCTTCTTAAGTGGGAGTTGTTTGCGGCAGACGTCGAAGCCGCTCCTCCGTGTTTATCAGCAATGCAGTGTTCACGGCCGTTTGATAAGCGGCGTAGAAGTTTTCCACTTTGGTCATTGCCGACTTTGAGCTCGTTTAGCGCAGAAGCCGCGGTATGCAAATGACGTTGTTGAGTATGCCAAAACAACACCTGAATAGCACTAATCCGGAGCTCAAGCTTCTGTTCTCCGTCGGAGGCGCCTCATTTGCGGTAAATCTTATTCGGTTGCTTGTAGTGGCGTTCTGTTAAATGTAAGCGAAATGTTCAAAAACCCAAAAAATCTTAGCTGTATTGCTATGATTATGATTTTATAAAAAAATTCGTTTTTGTTTCATCTTTTTCATATGAAATGTAAAAAATGTTAGGTTTCCTTCTGCCTATTTGTCACTATACGAAAAAACTTTGTAATATCATTTACCTACATTTGGTTTTGCTTTCATTTCCAAAAAAAAGTTTTGTTGGCCAACTGAACTAATTATTCATACGCATACTCATAGTTTGTTGCATACGCATTTATGAAAACAAGCTGCAACTGGACATCGGCGAACAGAAAAAATGGGCGAGGTAATGGAAAAGTAAAGGGCGACGTTCTGTTTACGGTCGAGGCCGCATTTTTTGCTTCCTGCAGTTTCAAGCGAAGCTCCTGCTCTTCTTGAGCGAAGTTCTCCAGACGCTCGCGCAACTTCGCAAGTTCTTCCAGCTTTGCGGCGCGGAATGGATGGTCCCGGTATAATCGGAGGAGGCCGACTCGAACCGACCTAGCCTGCGTTAAAAAACGTTTGGGCCAGTTCTGGACATCGTCGAGTTCTCGCTAAAGTTGCTTACTAAAGATGACCTCTCTTGTTTCTCTTAGTAGGCTAGTTAGTTAGTAGTTAGTAGTTAGCCTACTAAAGTAGGCTTGCATCAAAGCTATACCTGTGCTTCATTTATATCCAAAGAGCTCGCCGCACTTTTAAGGCCATCCTGACGCCGCATGTTCAGTCGGTACGAACCTACCGCACAGCGCTCTTCTTGGCGCTTTGACTTGAAGGCGTCATGCAGGGTGTGCTTCTCATCGTACGGATTCCGGAGTCCATCCCAAAGCTAAAAAAATCGGTAGCGCGTCGTTTGAGGCTAAGCGTAAAATCTTTTCTATGCCACCGGTTTAGTTTTCGTAGGGAATTTGGAAATATACGCAGTATCCCGGCTATCAGGTACTCAAAGGACCGATCGAAATAATACTAGACTAGCGGCTAGGCTAGGCTCCCGCAGCCCGCGCGTGTAGGAAAACGTTGGTATTTATTTTAGGGGGTTCAAGGGGGGAATTTGGGAAAACTAAGAAAAATTTCGGCTTCGTTATAGTAGAAGGCCCCCGGGGTACCAAAAAAAGCAAAGTTCCCGCGACGAGAAACGGACTAAAAGTGCCGTGACAGACATACATCAGCGCTTTAGTTAAGAAAAATAGCCAGACGACCAGTACTCAAACGAATAGTCTAAAATATCGGGCTCAAGGAGATAAGGAAAACCAGACAACCCAAATGCTGGTTCTACACGACGAACGGCGTGGCCAGGAGCGACCAAGGCAAAACAAATGTTTAACGTAATTTTGCCGGATAAACCCGAAGAGCTCTTTGGCGGCGCCTACGGCGGGCCATCTAGGCTAAAAGTCTTGATATTCTGGGCTCAAAACCATTTACACCTTTCATTTTCGATGACTATTACACCAAGGAAGTTTTCAGCGTACTGTTCTAGGTTCAAATACACCGAAATCACGTTAAAATTCGTAATAGGGCAAAAATCAGGTCTTAAGAAACTGTCAAAGGGGTGGACCAAGGCATCAAAAATGGGTAAGGATCCGCCTTGGGTCCCCCCCTGCCGAGGGGTCCTAGCTACGCCATTCTACCTGACGATGTGGCAAGGTTTGGTCGGCAATTTCTTCTAGCTTTCGGATGTACTGATAGTCTCTCTCAATCTTGTTCATATCCGACGTTAGTAGAACAAAGTGTCTTTGTTGTGTCCAAAAATACACAACGCTAAGACACAAAAAAATTTGTGTCTTCTACAAAGAGACCCTATTTTTCCGGTTTTTGTGACTGTTTTGCACATTTTTACTGATCCAGGCTTAGTTTACAGCCATAGACAACGTCTACGTGGCTATTTATTCAGCCGCATAGACGAAAACGCGACAAAAACCAATGTACATAAATAGTACGGAGCTTAATGGGTGCCGGCGCCTACGGCGCCGCTCACTCGATATCTAAGCCTAAGCCTAATCCCGGCTTAGCTAGTGAGTTTCAGGATTTTTCTGTGGGCTCCAGACTTCCGCGACGTCCCATCTGCGGATCCTTCAAAGGGCGCAGGCGGCGCAGCAGCGGCAGCAGACGAGGAAGGCTAAAATTTTTGCTTGCTCTCGGTCACTTAACGATGCCCCATACCTCTTCCTCATCGTCCGACTCGATAACCACTCGGCGCCTTGGCTTCACTTTCTTGGGCTTCTTCACGCCGCCTTTAAACTAATGAACTATTCTTACTCTTACTCGTGCGCATGTGTTTTTACCTTCTTCCCGGCTTTGCCGGTTGCCTCCGCATTCCGTTTAGCTTCCTCCCACAGAGGCGCATGGTGGACTCGCAGGTGGGTGTGCATCGNAGCATAAAAGCGCTAGGTGGATTCCAGTGAGGTATCGTCGGGCCAGACGAAGAACGAAGTGATGGCTGCCTTCATTCGTGCGCTTCTGACGCTCGCCATTGTCGGATGCGCAGCGGCGGCTTATATCCGCCCATGCTACGTCGCCGCTTGGGCCCGTTTCCGCCCGGGAAAATCGTCATTCCAGGTCGGTGTGTAGTCCGCGCTATGATTATAGACCGCGACAAAGTTAGAGTTCCTTAAAAATATGATTTTACCGAATCGCTAAAGCCGGATCTACTGACCGAAGTGAAATGTGTTTTTTCGGCGCCTGGCGGCGTGCATCTCAAGTGTACACATGTACACACCTCGAGACTCCCACCCCCTCCCCCATGTAGTACACAAAATTTATGGACAATCCCTAAGGAAAAATTTTAGATGGTGCCGCTTGTGCCTCTACGTTTTGGAGGCAATTTTGAACCTGTAGATCGAAACGGCCCGGACAGGAGGGACGCTAAGCACTAGGCTCTACAATATGAGTACACGTAGAGCAATACGTTATTGCTGGAGCGTTTAGGCCTCAAACTACATTCCGGGCCTTTGCACGCACATCTTCTACTCTTTCGCCAACGTTAGCGAGGACTGGACTCTGAAGCCGCGGTACGCCGACGACCCTGCGGAGTATGCCAAGTACAACGCTCTAAAGAAGACGGACCCGGAGCTAAAGCTTGTGTTCTCCATTGGAGGCGCCTCGTTTGCGGTAGGCACTCTTTTTTTCGCCGTGGCTAATCGGAACAGTCTTTAGTTAATGGTGGACAAAGTTTTCTAAAATTCTAGTGGACATTTTTTAGCTTAAACAGGTATTAGTTTTTTAATCTAAAAATGTAAAAAAAAGAATTTATTTGATTTTTGTTCGTTTACTTGTCTTCATTTATTTACTTAAAAATGAAAACACATTTATTTCCGCTTTAATTTCGAACATCTTATGTGCTGGACACATTCATTTTTTCCAGGCCTCTCGCTTCAGTCAGATGGCAGCCAGCGCCACCTTTCGGTCCACCTTCATCAAGTCCGCTATCGCTTTCACGAAGCAATATGGCTACGATGGCGTCGACGTGGACTGGGAAATTCCACGAGGCGACGCCGACAAAGCAAACCACGCTACGCTCATCCGAGAGCTTAAGCAGGCCGCAGGTGCTCTTCTGGTGACGGTCGCCGTACACGGCGGCGTGTGGAGCATTCCTCAGGCGTACAACATCCCCGAGCTGGCCAAGCACCTTGACTTTGTCAATGTACGTTAGACCTAGTCCCCCCCCCCACCCCCTTCCGTGCCTCATTCCCTGCCTTACTGGCCTGCAGAAGTGTACTCCAGGGCTGGGATATCTCGGGTCTCGTTTTAGTCTCGGGTCAGGGGGGGGGGGGGGGTAAGTCTCGGGTCTCGGTCCCTGGCCAAGTCTCGGCCCACTTGAGTTTTTCTCTATTTTCTGGGCTCGTCAAAGCATCGTTCCTCAACAGGTTTTACTCAAAACAAGAAACTGGATCATTCTAAACATTGACGAAAGCAGCATAAATTAAAACAAGAAAAACTAGTTACTTTTCTTCGTCCGCCTGCCTTTTCACATCGTAAAGTGAATTTCGACAATTTTCAACATTTTAGGGGACAAAAGTACGGGGCGGGTCTCGTTTTAGCCTCGGGTCAGGGGGGTTAGTCTCGGGTCTCGGGAACGAAGAACAGTTTCGGGTCTCGGTCTCGGGTCTCGGAATTTCTAAGTCTCGGGTCTCGGACTCGGTCTGCGAAAAAAAGTGCCCAGCCCTCGTGTACTCCGTACCGTACCGGCACAAACGTACCGTTGTGCTTAAGGCAGAATACGATACGGAGTACGGATTAAGGCAGTACCGTAGTAGAGCTTGTACCAGAGAATGACGCCCTACCGTACTCCGTACTGCGCCAATGCTGTACAAACACCCGGTTCGCACAGTGCCGTGCCGTACTCATTTGCGTACATACGGTACAGCACAGTTCGGAATACGGCACAGCTTGTAATAAGGCATTACGGCCCGTAGTAGTGCATGTTCGGCCAGAGAACGACACCGTACAGTGCTGTGTACCGCGCCAGTACGATCGGTACTTGCACCCGCGTTGGATAAATGCCACACCGTACTTCGTACCGCGCACATGGTACGCAGTACGGTGAGGTACGAAGAACGGTACGAGCTCTTGGGTATGGCTATATCTAAGAATGGAGGTTTTTAGCGCTATAGCTACGTTAAGATTTTAGGTCATGACGTACGATTACGCCGGAGCCTGGAACAACTTTACGGGTCACAACGCTGCTCTATACGGGTAAGCGGTGTACAAAAGAGCCGTATGACCCAAGCGAAAATCTCAGATCTGTTGGGAAAAAAGATCTCGCAGGGACAGCAAAAATAAGGCAGTTCCGAGCAGGGATGGGACTCATCCGAACCGACGGTGAAATAAAACCGAATTTAATACAAATTCCAGAAAAAGCACCGAATTTGCGGTGTACCGAGTCCGATTTTTCGATACACTGTCTGAGTGCCAGTGCAAAACGTCACGACAAAGTCGGTTACTTCCTACGCAGCAAACTGCGCGAGAAGTATTTGAGCACGCCGTAATCGGTACCGACGGAATATGAGTGGAATTTTGGTTGGAACAATGCAAAATTCCGTCGATGGGTGAATTTTGCAAGAGTTAATGTTGGATAAATCTGTTTTTCGACTGAATAGCGGAAGCCAAAACAGCAAGGATCGGCACTTACCGTACCGACCTCCCTCCCTTATCGTACAGCACCTCAATACGGTACGGTACGGCTCCCAGTACGGCCTGGACTGTAGTGTACTTCAAGGTGCAAGAAAATAGAAGCCGTCGTAATGCCATACTGGACCCGATGGTACGGCAATTCAGTACAGTACGACCGTCAACATGTACGTCAGTACGGTACGGCACGGGCGTAAACATGTTGCCGATTGCCGATCTTTACAAAGAAACATTCAATCTCAGAGTCGAATACGAGAATTCACCAATTGTCGGATTCGGCTTAAATCATTGCGGAATCCTTACAACCTCTGCTTAGCGCCTCCGGCGATCAGCGTAACGCCGATACCGGCATGCAGTACTGGGCCAACAACGGGATGCCCAAGTCGAAGCTCATCCTCGGAATCGCCACCTACGGCCGAGGATGGATGCTCAAGTCGAAGACCGCGAACCAGGGCGTCAATGCCACCGCTGTCGGTCCCTCTAAAGGCTTTCAATACACGACGTCAGAAGGCGATGGCGCCTATTACGAGCTCTGCGAGCTGGCAAAGAGCGGGTCCGGCTACCGCCGACATTGGGACAGCGTCCGTCAGGTGCCGTGGTTGGAGAACTCCGACCAGTGGTTCACGTACGACGACGTCGAATCGGTCACTGCGAAGGTACGGAATGACGAGGGTCAAACGTACAAACTAACGGAAACGACAAGGATGGGAAGGAACGGGCAGCGTCGTTTTAGTGTGGGCCGTTTATGCACCGCCCCAAATGTTGCTAACTGTGAGAAGCAATACATTTTAGAGCCGGAATTAATAGAGATACGCAGACAACGTTTTTAGCAGCAGACACTTTAAGCATTCATAAGTTCGTATTCTAAGCGTATACGAAGGCCGGTAACATTCTCTTTAGGTTAACTACGTAAAGACCAATGGCTTCGGAGGCGCATTCGTGTGGACGCTTGACGAGGACGACTTCAACGCCATCTGCTCGACCGGCGGTGGCGTCAAGTACCCGCTAATCCGCATCATCGCCAACCAGCTCGGTGGAAAGAACATTGGTTAAAGCAGGTTTCACTACATGAGTTAGTAGAATAAACCGTTGCATGAGCATTATGTGTCTAAGCCACACGAGCATGGGTTAGCCCTAGGTGTGTTCACTTTATTCGTACACTGTCACGTATGGCAGCGCTTCGCCCGCTAAAGTGCTTTGACACTCGAAGGGCTAGCTCCCTTTAGATCATAATCTTGTGCTGCCGGTCCTTCCTGAAAATTTCTGTACCGGAATTCGATTCGCATGCGCTACGGTGCGACTTTTACCTTCATTTATTTCACCACTAGTCCGATAGCGAGCAACGCTGACAACAAGGAGAATGCAGTTAGATTCAGCGTGTATAGGCGCTTCTTCGCGCAAATCGAGTTTGTCTCTCCAGGAGAATGACACAGGATCTGTTAGCAGACTCGTGCTTATGACTCGCAACTTCTGTCCAGAAGAGCGGTTGATTAGTGGACGGTAGACGACGATGGGCCTTTGTAGTGCTCTCACGCATTTGTTATGTGCTTCTCGGTAGTTGAAATTCGGACAAAAGGAGGCGAAAACAGCGCGGCCCTCGAACAGCCATCGTCGGTAGTTCGTGTAGGCAAAGATGTTCCGGTGAAATCAAAGCAATACGTCGACTCCAGGAACGCCTAAAAGCAGACAAGTTTTCCAGCATGAGCACGTCGAGGCATCTCTCTTTCACAACATCGACGGCATCAACTCTACTTTCGACGATTCGTGGAATCACAAGTCCCAGACGCATAACATCAGGCACGAATGTGCTGACCTGCAACTTATTGCACTTACCTTAATGAAACTGCAATTACTTCGAAAAAAGACATTCATTGCATTTTGTTAGCCTAAGCATGGTTAAAATGGCCGTGGGCTAACATATTTACCGTATTTCTCCTGCTTGTCCGGCCGGCCGGTCTATTTTGTAGATGTGTCCGAGAAATGGGGCCAACTGAAATGTGCCACAGGTGGCTTTGGTAATTTTTTTCATTTTTTGACTTAATTTTAGGCGTTTAAAACTATGCCCATAATACGTCATAAAAAGGCATTTGAGGGCATAAATTCGATACTTTTTTGGCCACCTATGCGGGATGGTCTATTAGGGGTAGGCAGTGTTGCTGAATTTCCACTTACTTCCGTCATTTCTATTTCCATTTCCGAGAATTTTTTTCAAGAATTTCCATTTCCATTTACCACTAGCCATTTTTGGTATCATTTCCATTTCCACAATTTCCACCATTCATTTCCTACTGAACCGATTTAATGGGTTAAAAGACGTTCCGACAATTAAACACAGCGTCAAACACGCAAAGAGCTAGCGAGAGATGTTTTCGTTGAGGTGGTACACCAGCTGTCATCCAGGAGACTCTCCTGAGTGCGATTCTTCTTGCCGACAACAGCCAAACACGGTTTCGCTGAAGCATCGTTCAATTGAGGCCGAAGTTGCAGGCGCAGCGAGGTATTTGAAAGCCACCGGGTGCACTTTTGGGTACATCACCGATCGTTCTGAACGTCGCCATTCGAGAGCTTCCGTAGCGCGGAAGTCTTGATAGAGCACATGGTTGATGTACTCCTTTGCCTACATAAGCGATCCGCTTCCGTGTCCCGCAGTCCTGTCCTGCGAGCTCAGACTCCTCCGCTTCTTACAGCGCTTCTTACAGGCTACTCAGATGAAATTCGGCCTGGGGGGCGCACAGTGCAACATTTTCGGGGCCTGGGGGTGGGGCGCAATTATTATCGGCGCGCGCTTCGCGAGCGCCGAAAAAACGAGCATTTCACGTGTTTTTTAGCGCGCCGCGAGCGATACCAGCGAAATTTTTGCTACGACCATCATAGCCTTCGCTGAAATTGCACAAAAAAACCTTAAGAACGGGAATCTTCATGACGTTTTTCCGTTGAAAATCGCCGTTCTTAGCCCGGCGAGCATGCGCAGGCCCCGCCAGACTGAGTCAGCATCATTCTGCTGGCAGCTATGTGCCAAGGCGACAGTCGCTACCGGCAATGCCGCTCAACTCAGCGTGACGGCGACGGAAAATTAAGGGAAGTTATACATATGGGAAATGAATGAATATTCGGTTTTCGAAATTTCCATTTCCATTCATTTCCCACTACCGAATTTTGCTGAAATTTCCATTTCCATTTCCACTGGCGATTTTCGCAGCATTTCCATTTCCACAATTTCCATTTCCATTTCCAGCAACACTGGGGGTAGGGCGGGGGGTCAATTTTTTTTTGGGGGGAGGCAGTTAGGGGAAATACGGTAAGCATAATGAGGAGAGAACAACGCATCCCGAAGCCGCTCAAGGCGGCCTACGTTGTAACGGAAAATGTCTTGCTCGTACCTCAGCGTACTCCGGAGCATGTCCAGGCTGCGTCAAGAAGTTGTAGAGACTATCGTCAAAATGAGCGGATCCGCTTTCCCCCCGGAATTCGAGGTTTTCCACACGGAAGGTGACATGCTGGTAGTGCGCAGTGTCGTCGTCGTACTGCTTTGGATCGAATTTGGTAAGTCGGGAAGCCCAAACGCTGAGCAAATGAATGTGACAGTTGGAGAGTCGAGAAAGCTACTCGACTATGCGGCATATCTTCTGCTTCTGCCAAGGACTTCCTTCTCGTACCTTGAATCCTTGAATATCTGGTGACGACGCCTGATGACGTCGAATCCCTGCAATCGAGGACCTGTCGTTATCGGAAGGCATGCAACTTTCATAGAGGTATTCCTCATTCAGGAGCAAGTGAGGGGGGGCTTGGACCGGGGCCCGGTCTCGGTCTCGGAAAACCGAGAGTCTCGGACCATTTTGGCGGTCTCGGTCTCGACCTCGGTCGAAAAACCGAGATTTTGAGATGGCGCCGCTAGGAGCAGCGAAAATTATTCACTGTAAAAAATTTTTGACCTAAATTTTGCTGGTGTCGCCTGCGGGCCCTATCCATACGGCTACCTTACATAGTAGAGGTCAAGCAAGCACCTTCTACCGTTACTACCCATTAGTACGGACCAAAATAAAAGTAGTTGAAGTCTCGGTATCGGTCTCGGTTTTCCGAGACTCTCTTTTAAGTTTTCGTGTTTAACCCAAAATACTCGCTGGCGGCGCCCGCGGCGGGATACTTCATGTGAAAAGCACAAAAAACGCCGATTTTCCGCGTTAGAATGCTAAATTTTCGGTGAATTTTTGCCAGACATAATCCTGCATCTGGTTCACGGATTTGACTGCCAACTTCATCTGCTGCCAGTGCAACACAGCACACATTATTACTGCTCTACAGCCCGTTTAGCTCAAAGAAAAGTCTCATTTTTCGTTCTTTAGCCGAATGCCTATGCACTACTCCCAACAGCCTGAGCCTAGAACTAAGCGTTGACGATGGGTGAGTAACAGGGCTAAGCCGGGTGAGGGCTATGTGTTCACGCAAGGAAATACCATATCTTCTGCAATAAGCCCGGGGCCTCTATTTTCTATTCTCTTAGACCATAGGTCTAAGCCCATAGAAAGCCATGCTAATTTTGCAAAATTTGCCACGACCATTCGGTTGGCCGGCTCTGTGGAACCCCACAGGGACGACTAATGACCCGGTGGGGTCATGGACTGCTCAGGCCAGGCCATATCCGTGGGGTACCCAGGTTGCCAGTGGCGGAACAGCACACTGAATGTGTGCTCGTTGGATGGTCAGGTGCCATTCGGTACGGGATAGAAAAGTTGGGTCGCCTTGCAGATTAAATATTCATGTACAGCACAGCAATAATTGGGCATCAAGAAAAACATATGACATGACAAAATTAAATAAATATTCGTACAAAAGGATGTCTACGACTTGGCGCTCGTCTCCGTGTCCACGTCGTCGTCGTCACAAGGCGGCGTAGAAGTGCTCTTCATGGCTTTCCTGCGGCAGCTCAAGATCGACTCGCCGCCAAAATCGGGCAATGCGACAGGGACGGTCCTTCTGTTTCGCCGAGGTCTTGGTGCGGTGCTTCGAGCGATATCAGGCTGAGCGGAGCTGCTCGCCGACGGCGCCCTTGTCAGCTTTGTCGATGCCGGTACGTTCGTGTCGTCTCGCCGTCGCACGATATCAAGGGCAAACTAGGCAGTGCATAATTAGTAACCTAGTTAATGCATACTAGTGTCTTACAAACATACGGCTATGGCAACGGTGCCGTCCCTTTGCAACCGCAGCCGGGCCTCGCTCCTATCGACACGCTGGGCCGAGATAATTCGACAAAATTACCGCCGCGGGGCCGTGTACTTCTCCAGTTGGGTCCACGCTGCGTGATGCCAAAATCTTTGGGGACACACGGACAAAGACCAGGCGTCCTCACACCCCAACTATTTCTGTGGGACCCCGAATGATTTATTAGCGTGAGCTACAGTCACCTTTTCGTCCATGATGACCAAGCCAATTGTTAGCTTCTGCGCGGCGCTGAGGTCGGCAAAATTGACAAGCATGAGAAGAGTGTTGCGGCTGAGGACGAACTCGCCGGTTGCACTCTAAAAGAGTACATTGTAGCTGCGCATAGGTGTGGATTTTGGCCATGGCCGAAACCGTCATGACCACGCCACATACCGGCTTGTTCTTGAGCATCATGATGGCGAGCAGCTTCTGTTCTGCGCAGAGCGGGAGCTGCAAGATCATCGACGAGACTTGGTCTACAGTTACACTCTCAGGCTTAGTGTCTGCACTCCAGCGCCCGCTTGCTGCACCACAGCATTTGCATCGACGTCAACCAGCTTCATAGTAGCATGCTCGTCGGCGTCCGTGCGAACCACGGAAACTGCTTGTCTGAGCAGAGGCCTAGGCATACAGGTTAGGGAGCGTCCAGAAAGTGCATAACCGTTACAAGGGGGGTCTCGAACCCGCATTACGCCTGCGTTACAGAGGTTATGGTAAAAAAGCAAAATAAGGGTCAAGCAAGGCGTTACGCCACGCTAAGCATTTGATAAAATGGCCCGCCGTTAGGCCCGTTAAAAATGGCCCGTTACTACCTAATATTTAAGCAGTAACGGTCACGCGGGGGGGGAAGGGCAAGGGGCAAGGCCGGTCGTTACGCAGGTGAGGTTAGGGAAAAAAGCAAAATCACCGTCACGCAATTTCTGGATTCTCCCTTACAGTTTCGGGATTAAAAACTAGAGGTTAAAGCTTTGATGCTGCAACGTTTGGCCGAAGGATTGGCTTTAGAAAAGAGCAAGCATGATAGAAAAAATGGACACTTCAGAATTCCGACTGAAAACACGACCATTCCAAGACACCCCCGTTAGTGGCCGTTTTATTTATTTATTTATTGAGGCCGTTAAAGCAAACTGTAATGAAACACGTAAATAAGCTTATCTTTAGAAATTTCAGCCAATATTCTGCTTCTCTTTGAAGTTGTAGTTGATTTGCAACACCCCATGCCCAAAAATTTGACCTCTGTGCGGAGAGTTTTGGTGTTTTTTGCTTTAGTCCAGTTACGGGCGTTGACGTAGTGAAGCGTGGAACATTTGCATGTACCTGGCAAAGACATCGGAATGTAGATGTTCGTCCTGTGGGCGGAGCAGCAGCTTATCGTGTTCGGCGTCGGCAATCGCTCTGCGCAGTTGCTCGGCCTCTGCTTGCGACTTCTGGGCATGTTCTCCCGCGTCGACTCTTGATAGCGGTGCGTCGTCGGCATCGGCACCGCTCGATCCCAAAGTTGTCGTCGTCGATGCAGCGTTGTGTGGCTTCTTAAGAATCCAAAAATCCAATCCAAAAAAAAGTCCAACGAAGAAGTCAAAACAATCTTACCTCCATGACCGGCTTATTCTTCTCCATATGCTTGAACTTGTTCAACAGCCGTCGCTTGACAGCCTTGCACAGTTGGTGGGTCTCCGGTAGGCGTCGAACCTGTTCCAGACTCTGTAAGAAAGAAAGAAAGAGCTCAAATTGTCCGAGTGTCTGTTAGCCATTACCAAGTCTGTAATCTCCATGGCGTCAGCTGAGACTTCTTCTTCATCGGCGTTCTGAAATTAACGACCTCTGGCTATCTAATTGCTTAGGCACTCTAGGTCTGGGTGTTCTAATGTCGCACTGTACGCGACACACTTCTGTCTTCACACCAGGCTACGGAGCCCGCTATGACTTGCCTCGAAATGGTTTTCCGAAAGAAGAGCCACCAGAGGCTTTATATCGACGGGCTCTTCAGCTTCTTCATGGTCTGTCTGAATGACTGGCGAATCACTGACGGGGAACACTTCCACCTTCGGCTTGACTATAGGACGATGCGACCCGTCGGACATGAGCTTCACTTCTTCGACCTTCAGCAGATCCTTGTACTCCTGTAGAAGGGAATCGAAATAGCTGAAAAAAGTGAGCATTTCTAGCAGCGGTCTAGCGTCGAAAACCACACAGGTAGTTAGGAGGAACCACCGGAGAAGAGGAGGTGGGGGGGGGATTATTCGAGGGGGACTCCAAAATTGACCTGTTTCGGACAAAAGAAAATCCCAAAATCTTCAACACAGGACGGAGCACGGCGCCGTTTTTGATCGCAGCCGTGACGTGACACGTCCCGTGCTAGGACGGCACGGAGACGCCCCGTCCTGACCCGGCTGCCGTGCCGGGCTAAGGCACGGCCAGGACGACACTGAACCTTCCCGTGGCACGGGCGCCCTAACTACAGGCAAGCATACCCGTCGATGTGCAGGTCCCGCACTTCCGCTTTTTCCTTGCAGATAGGGCAGTTCCAGGAGACGTGCTTCTCGTCGACGGTTGCATCCACGCCAACAAGGTTCTTGCCTTGCCTTTTCACGGCGAGAAGATTCCGATCGTGCACCTTCAGATAGCTGGCGAGGTCGAAGCATTGCAGGTGAGTGCAGTTCTCAGAGCGGACTGGAACTTCGATACGCGATCCACGGCCCTAAAGCAAATAGACGGGTTCATTATAGACTAGACTTCGTCGCAAGCACCCCGTACCGTACAACCGGCCCGAACAGGCCACTACATTACCATTCAGTCCGTTCATGTGTACGGCCCCCGTCTCCGTACTTTTAATGTCATAAAGCTCCAAAACTTGTGCGAATTCAAGTAGACTGAAGGTCTAACAGGCGCGTCGCCACGGGGGTCAGTACCCCCCCCCCCCTCCGTCGGGACCGCCGAAGGTAGGCCCGACCGTGAAAATTTGTCCATTTGGGCGAAAATTGGTCATTTACCCCTGGTTGGCAAATTGGACTAAACCATAAAATAAATATAGTAATATTCCGAGAAAAAGGTGCCGTCCAAAGGGCCCTTCTTGTGGATTTGTACGTGTCGGGTACGGGGGCAGTACAGAGGTGGTACCCAGCCCGTACAGCCGGCCCGTACCGTACAGAAAAATACGGAAACGGTCCCTATAACATACGGGTGACGAAGTCTATTATAGACGTTGTGGATGCTCACCGGGGGATAGTGCAGCGAAACCTCCGCGTATATCCCATCGTCCGCCCGAACAGGTTGACTACGGATGTGGCTTCGAACGGATTCCTCACTGAATCTCATCGAGCGCGATGGATCCCTCAAAACACTGTTCAGCTCATCTTCCCAGCTGTCGATTGGTGAGGTCTTCCGGTTCTAAAATGTCAACCGGTTAACTTCAACATAGTGCTTAGACCGGTTCTCTCGCTTTCAACTTACCGCTCGAGTTTGCCGCGACATCAGGGGAGTGATTGCGACTAAAAATAAAAATGTAGTCGAACAGGTGGCGATACTGGAAAACATCACAGAAAAGAACATGGAACATAGGTAAAGGACGAAAAAGCTATAGGCAGTCGACTATTTGCTGCAAAATTCTGTAAAAAGTATCGCTAATTAAGGTCATTTCGTACGGAACTTCGTCGAATTAAAATGGAAAGAATAAAAAACCTAACTGAGAATGAAGGAAGTCGTCTCTGGCTTAATACGACGCATCAGTTGTCCTTTGAATGATGGAGGCCAAAAACAGAGTCCAGAAAAAAGAATGGGTGGGGCCCGTCCGATAATAATAGCTGTTCACGGAATAGGGGGAGGGTCGCCAAGACTGTCAAGCAGTCAAAACGTTAGGTCTAGCAGTGATCGAGAAACGACGATTTCACAGGAAACTCGACTCAGTGCGCACTAAACTGCACACAATGATGCTCTCCAATCGCAAACATGTTCTGCTTCTAAGTAAGTTAACGCAAGAAGATAGTTGTAAATCGACTGCATTCAGTCTTACGAAGTTTTCTCAGGTGTGAGGCGGCAATCCGCATACGACAAAATTTTGGTCGAACACAAAACTCGCCGTGCTCGGTTGTGATTCCAGTTTGTTGCTCACACAGCTTCATCGGGAAACATCTCAGTCACGGGTTGAAGAACAGTTAGTCTACACACTGGCTCGGCGGACGCAGTTCGCAGACTTATGAACGTCTGAGCAGTTAGGTGCCACCTGCGACCGCATGACGGAGACCGTTCTAGGACCAATGTTGCACCAAGCAGAAGCCGCGCGACTACTGATCATCCTTGGGCAACGCGGCACGCACCCGCCGGTCGAGTGCAAGCCTCAGCGTTTAGAAAGAAAACTGGCCGCTGGCCGGACCGGGGTGGACCAGTCGGTGGCTTAAAGACTGAAAAGACATGCCAAGATTTCCAATCCTTTTACTTTCCTTTTGTCTAGTATTCCGTAAAGTCGCTTCGGCGGCGCCTGCGGCAGGCTTTCAGGGGAAAAGTAGTGATAGTCGGCCGTGACGTGCCGCGATGCCGTGATCACGTCACGGATCAAGTCACGGGGGTCCTCTCACGGCACGGCTCACGTGGCCGTGATAGTGCAAAAGCAGTGATTTCACAGATCATGTCACGGCTCTATTTTTTTTGCCTTCACGGCACGGCTCACGTCACGGGTGGTATCGTGACCAGCTCTAGTAAAAAGACCCAAAAGTCGTGTATACAGTCATGTATAAACGGCAGAAATTCGACCTGTAGAACAGTACTAACGGGGGCATCAAAGGGATTTTTCGGTTGTCAATGCTTTTTATTTTCTTTCGGGTCTTCATGAGAAAGGCCGCTGCCCAGCATTGCTACGGACGCCGAAGAAGTCGCTTCGTTTGCCGGAACCTTGATGCCCTCACTTCCCATGGTTAGACATTTCCCGCGGATCCGGATCAAAGGATTGGGTAGGTACGATGCGACACAGCCTACCCAGCAAGCTTGGTGCGGTACCGCTTGGCACGCATGAATGCTCACAGCACCGATATGGATGATCTAACGGTAATGGCCGAAACCATCATTCTCTTTTATTTTTCACGAATCAACTGAACAAAAATTACATGCGCCATTGGCTTGCTCGCGCATTTTGTACAAATTTTTAACTTTTTTCTTTAAAGTTTCCATTGTTCGTTCTTTTCTACTGCTTGAATCACGATACCTTAAGAGCTCATGGCCAAAATGGCTGCGCTTGATGAACTTTTTCTATGAAAATACGGCTTTTTTGGCGTATTTTTGCTTCAGAGAACGGGGGACGGGTAACGGGCAGTTTTTTGGCACGGGGAACGGCACGCGGGGGGGGGGTCTTCCCGAACACTAGTATACATGACGCAGCAAGATATTAGCGGAAGGAATAGGAAGGAAGGAATCACGGGAAGAATTAGAAAATACGCGGAAGGAAATAGAGAAAAATAGGACGAATTTCAGTTTCCAGATGGCGCCGATTCTTTTGCTTCCTGCAGTTTCTCGTGAAGCTGTAGCTCTTGTTTCTCAGACATCTGAAGCCGCTCATGAAGCAGAGCAAGTTCTTCTAGCTTTGTGGCGGGAAGTAGTTGGCTCCGGTATAGCTGAACTAGATCGCGCCGAAGAGACCTAGCCACCGCCAGGCGATATTCGGCAATGTACTGGTGGTTCAGTATTCTTTCCTAAAGTTGTTAATTGAGGTAGATAATCACTTTAGTCCCGAGAAGCTTCGACATCAAACTCCGTACCTTTGCATGCTTTATGTCCTTGTAGTCGCCCTTTTGCAGTTGGTCTCGTACGCAGTTGTTGTGAAACCGATACCCATACTCGTTCGAGCTATGTTCTGCGAGTTTCGACTGGAAGGCCTTGTGCAAAGGATGTTCTATGCCAAAAGGGTTTTTAAGCTCGTTCCAGATCTAAACTTTTCTTGAGCTTGAGGAAATCCACGACCAAAAAACTGGTTATACCTTGGCGTCTTCATGGGCACACTGAGGCCAGTCTGCGGAGACTTTGCCCACTGTCTCCTCTAATCTTCGGACCTCGGTCTTGATTGTCTCAATCTTCTTAATCTCCCGGTTCACTGTCTGGATTCCGCATCTCGTAGAGCTAATCTGCTCCCCTAGGGAACGGATTTCGCAAGGAATGCACTTGGCCGGGGCGTCGTCCGAGGGACGTCGTTCGTCGAAGGCGGGTTCCGTCGGCGTTCGCTTCGGACAAGTTCTGCCGGAACATGCCTTCCTGACGTTTCTTGCCGGCGAGCTCCTCGCGAAGACGCTGGATCTCCTGGTATGCAGACTGAAGCTCCTCCTCTCGACGGTTCAGCTCGGCGTCCTTTCTGGCGAGTGCATCAAGCAGCTTGTCTGTTTCCACCTGACTTGGACCGTGACGCTTCTTGGATTTTCTCGGTCCATGATGGACCGTTGTCCACGACTGCTAAAACCCATTCAGTTGGCTGCCCAAAGGGCTCAGCGGTAGGGAGTACTACTCTCTAATGTATCCTCTGTGCCGGGTAATTACTGACCAAAGGCTCCTCGTCGTCCACGAGGGTAAGGTCTACGACAATCGGTACCGCGGGGCCAGAAGCATTAGCTGCATTCGCATCGCCATCTGAAGTTGTGCTGGCATCCAACGGTTCATGCTTGGGCTCAACCGGTGCAGGAACGTAAGGCGATCCGTCATCCGGCACGTCTTGGCATTCTGGGACTGTACGAGGTTCGACGGCAGCGTAGCCTCCGCTGGGAAGCAGGTCGAGGTCAGCCACCTCACGGCGGTTTCTGAGCGCATCAATAGCTTCACAGAAGTACCTGGAATTTTTCTTCGAAAGCATGTTCGGTACGTGGTGCTTAGAGAGCGCCCAAAAATTATGTGAGGCACCCCATGGAGGGGCTGTCATGAGGATACACGTACACCACGTGTACGTGGGTTGACACTGCCTAGACTAAAACAAGCAGACGCATAGTGACTTTAAGCGCTTCGCGGAACGAATGTCGGCCAAAAAATAAAATGTTTGTTTTAAACACACTACAGTTTCACTTACTGGTCTACTCGTAGTTGCGCTAGTCGGAGCTGCTTTGAGCATCCTGCGATAGGGCAAGCCCAGAGGCTGGTCTGGACTTGAAACTCCAGGAATTGTTGCAGGTCAAAGCACTGAATATGCGTACAG
This sequence comes from Aphelenchus avenae, assembly GCA_020875895.1. Lineage (NCBI taxonomy): Eukaryota > Metazoa > Nematoda > Chromadorea > Rhabditida > Aphelenchidae > Aphelenchus > Aphelenchus avenae. The sequence goes on from JNEY01000356.1 coordinate 65,272, forward strand.
TCCATGCCACGAGCAGCGACGGCCATTCTGCGCTTGGAGAGCTAAAAAAGAGATGTCCCGTAATCGATACCGAGCACCATATGTGTAATTTTAAATGTCGTGTGTTGGAAGTCAATATTAGTTAAGCAGTCAAGCAATCCACGTCGTACACCGAATATTTCGAATTCATTCCGGTTCCGAATTGCGGCATTTTTCCCGGGTCAAAGTCTGAATTAAAACAAAGCGCCTTCCGAAGTATCTGCAGTTATTTCTCCTTCGTGCCCGCTACGGAAGAAAGGCGATAGCGGGCTCGCTATAGCATGGAACAGGGCCGTATTCAGGATTTCAGGATAGGGGGGGGGGGTGGAGGGTCGGTAGGGGGGTGGAGGGTCGGGGGACAGGGGGGTG
>JNEY01000356.1:65683-84242 GCA_020875895.1 Aphelenchus avenae
CCTTCGGCCGCCGATACGGGGGGGTCACCCCCCCAACCCCCGGTAAATACGGCCCTGGCATGGAAGAAGCCCACGTCGGATCTTTGAGCGGGTACAACTATTTTCCTAGCCAAACGAGCCGAATTCGCCCTATTACCATATTTTCCAGGGGCTATCGAATGATACCGAACTTGATCCGATCGCTAGCGCTCCGAAACTTTTTAGCGGGGTGACGAACACGGAAGAGCGCTTAGTGTATAAGAACTAAGAACTCTTAGGACATCCCGGACCAAGTGTAGTCGAGCAGGGATCGCCCCGCAAGGCCCCGCAAACCTACCGGACAGAAGAGAGACACTCGATACGTCGGGACGCTCAAGTCGTCGTTCTCGTGGAAGTGTGCGATGATCATGCGGCGCGTCTCAGCCGTTGGAAGTCGGCTCTCAGCTGAGTAACGGACTTTCTTAAAGGCTGCGGCCGCGTCAGAAGTCTCGCCTCGTCGCTAAAAAAGCAATGAGGTCAACACGCTAACCAAAGGAAGTAGTCATTCACATGTGAGAGTGCCTACCTTTCGAGTGCGTTGTTCCTTCCATCGACGACTTGCTTCGTCGGACATGCTGGTTAGAACACGAGATTGGACTCGCTGTGCCGCTCAATAAACGGTGTTTACTGGAGTGGTAATCCCACAGAAGAAGAGCTCCTTAACACTAGTAGGTCTTGGAGATGTAATCCATTTAGGAACAAAATTTTGTTTGTTTAAAATTCAGAAGAAGTGTGGGAGTTCGGATATTTTGCACTAGACAAAATGTACTCGCCACTAATGTAAATAAAAGTTGCAACTTAAGGTCCGTTATATAAGTTATGACTTTAGAATATAGGATAAAAAAGGGTCATTTAGACCGCAGATTTCAAAATGAAATGGACGGTCACCAGAAGAGCCCCTAGGATACTAGAACCCTTGCCAAAAGCCCTAAATGAATAAACAACAATTGGAAAGTACCATCCTGACGGCCGGGTCTTCATCGGATCAAGCACAATCGATCCGGTTTCGCGCCCGTCGATATCGCCCACACGGCTTTCAGGTGTGCCTGCCGCATGGTCAGCTGTTGTCGTTGAATACATTGCAGCGCGATGTGTCGGCAGCTGTTCCGCACCCGCACGCCAAATGGCCTCGGCGGCGGCTTTGTGTTAGCGATAAAGCGTCCGCGAAGAATTCGGCCTAGCGAACATGAGAGCGCAGAGATTCTGGACACACAACGGCTGTACATGCACCCAAATTACCCTAAAAACCTCCTAGCCGTACTGCACCGAGGGACGATTGAGTGGCGTTTTCCCATAGTGTTAACCAAAACTTTGTTCAAAGAGCAGTCTAACGCGTTTGTTTTCTACTCGCTCCTACGTCTTTTTGTACTAGTTTTTAGTTTTCGTTACTAGTTAAAGTTCCTGCGAAATGGTAGAGACAGTGGCGCCTTATTGTATTACCAGTACGAGCCGTACCGTATTACGGTACCGGCGGGACAGTAGGTACGCGAGGGTCAGTACGGTACGGCTGCCTGATGCCAACGTTTAACAACATGCAACAATTTGCCGGTCACCCGGTCGAAACGTTAGCGCACCGCACATACCTTGAGCGGACTCCGGAACATGTGCCAGATGCATAAATACTTGTAGAGGCAATATCGAAAATGGCCGATTATTTTTGTTGGATAGACGTACTATCCATAGAGTGTATGAGTACACACTCTATGGAGTGTACTCATAGACGCGGAGTGTACTCGCAAGGGAAGTCGGCACGATGGTACTGCTCAGTGTCGTCGTCGAAAATTGCTTCATCTCGGATGTTTTAGGTGATTAGGCCACACACTGAGTAGACAAAAGTGGCAGTACGAAAGCAGACAAAGCCGTTCGCCTTTACGAGAATCTGACCGTTTTATGTTCTACCTGTGGCAACAACTTCCTTTATGTTCCACAAAAGGCATAGCGTTATCGAATGCGCAGGCTCGTTTTCTGCATTCTTATTTGCTAAACAATCGATCTAAAACGTCTTACTATTTTCTTCCTGGATGGAATTGCCTGGATGCTTACGCGATCTCTCCGCGCCTCGTTCCATACTGCACTGCCCTCCCCCTCAGCGTACTTACAGACCGTGCCGGCATACTCGTACCGTTCCACATAAGCAGCATACCTACGATTACAGCTGGGGGCTGTGACACCGTTGGCGCTACTGCTTTGCCTTGCTTGCTTGACCTTTACAATGTAACTTAACCGTAAAGATGAGGCCTGCCGCAGACGACGCGAGGCAAACGTTTCGAAAAAAAGAAAAATTTTGTCTGGGCGGCGCCTGACGGCGCAGTCTGCAAGTCTCGATTTAGACTCGGTTTTTCGACAGAGACTGAGATCGAGGCTCGGTCCCAGCCCTGAAGCAAACATGTCGATCCTCTGAATAGGAACGGCTAGAGCACTTTGCATGACAATATATCACCGAAAATACCTTGAAAATAAGGTAACCTCGGAGTAGAGGGTACTGTTTGACTGAGCGCATAATAGAAAAGTTAGCAATATCGAACGAGCAAAGTTTTTAGCGACCGCGGCTGAACTGCAGTTTCCAGAAGTATCTGCTTCAAACACATTTATGGTAGCGGAAGATGGCACCGAGACGACTTAAAACAATATTAGCCGACAAGGCGAAGTCGGGTTTAATTTCGCAAATGGCTCCGAATTTTTTTTTGCTTCTTCCAATTGCTCAAGAAGTTGCTGCTCGTTTTGCTCATAGTTCTCGATCCGCACACGCAATTGTTGTTCGTCCTTCCGTTGAATCGCTGCGTCCGGTACCGGTCAAGAAGATGGAGTCGAAGAGACCCAATCTCCGCCTTTAGACATTCGGCCGTGTGCTGGTGCTCGCTGATTCTTTTCTAAGATTGGTCAAAGATAACAGAGCGAATGCCACGAACGGGTACTGTTAGCGCATAGGGTGGGGAGGGGGCCAAATCGACTTTTGCAAATAAAGGGGGCACTCTGAAGACTTCTGACTTTCTAAAGGAAAACTTTTAGTCATAAAACCAATGAAAACCCGTTGAAAAGATGTATGGACCCTTTAGACAAATTGTTCAAAAACATGTGCCCCCTTTTTAAGTTTTTGCCTCCCCTATATCGAATGCCCACCCCCTAGGGGCTAACAGTGCCCACATACGTTATACCTCTGCCTCCTCTTTGTTCATGAGCTTGCCAGTACGCAGCCGATTTCGAAGGTCGTCTTCGCATTCCTTATGATGTCGATAGTCGTTCACTTTTGAGCAATGTCCGTCGAGATCCCTCAGGAAGACTCTACGCATAGGATGGCCCTCCTCGAAGGGATTCGTCAATCGATCCCAGTTCTGAAAGCCTCAAGGTCGACGACGTTTGTGGAATCCAGAAATTCCGTGCTGCTCCTACCTCACGATCGTAGACAATAAGCGCGCGATCAGTTTCGATTTCGTCGATAGTCGTCTCCAAAGTTCTGACATCAGAATGGATGATTTCGATCTTATGAACTTCCGACTTCAAGTATTGCCTGCCACAGTTCGCGATGTCGATCTGCTCCTCTAGGGAGCGGATCTCGCACGGAACGCAGTTGGCCGGCGCTTCGACGGAGGGACGTCGTTGCGCTTTTTCTAACGACTGACGAAGGCGGGCTCTGTCGGCGTCCATTTCGGACAAGTTCTTTTGGAGTTGGCCTTCCTTTCGTTCTTTACAGGCCAGTGCTTCGCGGAGGCGCTGAATCTCCTCATTTGCCGACTGAAGCTCCTCCTCTCGGTGGTTCAACTCAGCTTCTTTCTGGGCGAGCGAGTTAAGAAGCTTGTCCGTTTCCTTCTGAACAGGCCCGCGTCGTTTGCCGGATCTGTTTTGACGACGATGGCTAGCGGTTGACGACTGCTAAAAGAACATGCCGCAGTTGCTTCGGCAAAACTTGAAACTTTGTCTACTACCTGTACGATTGCTCATATTTAAGCATGACATGATGCTATGCGTGCATGCAATAGCGGGCTCGAAATAGCATGAGAAATGAAGCCCTCCCTGATTTAAATGATCCGACATGCAAAAAATTTGGACTCACGCGATTCGCGCTACCGCACGACAGCCATAAAATTTCTTTAGCATGTTAGCGGGCGTGTTCAAATCTTGCATTCTTAACTTTTACGGGATATCAAACGGTACCAAGTACGATACCGTCCAAGCAAAATCTCTATGGAGACGAGCAGACAAAAGCGTGTATTTTTTCCAGGTGTTCTCCTAACTTTACGCCTATGGCGTTAGGAAATCACTTTAGGTTGGTCATCCTGTGCGCACGGGAATATCTAGCAGTGCGACATTTTGCAGAGGATTAAGGTAGATAGGTAGAAAGCTTCCTACGCTACTGCTGGTAGATCTATGCTTGTAAATCACTGGCCATGGGCTCCTCATCGTCGATGATGATAACGTCGGCAACGACCGAATTAGAAACGTCAGGCACCAGCTCGCCAGGTCCGGGCGTCGCATCCATAGGTTCACGCTTGGGCTTAATTGGCTCGGGAACGTAAGGCGACCCGTCATCCGGTACGTCTTCGCATGCTGGAGGCTCGACTGCAGCGTAGTCTCCGTTCGGAAGCAGGTCGACGTCGGTTACCTCAGGACGATTTCTGAGCGCTTCAAGTGCGTCGCAGAAGTACCTGAAGTTTACAACGGTCTCACGGGCACATTGGCCCGACTGTCAAGACCGAATCGGGCCTAGGCATCAGTGCCATGGAACGCAAAATACTTCTCCAGAAAAACGCCTCGCAAAAAGTCAAAGGTTTCTATGCAAAATCAATTGTGTAGCACTTACTGGTCCACGCGCAGTTGCGCTAGTCTGAGCGGTTTAGAGCATCCCGCGATAGGGCAAGCCCATAGGCTGTTCTGGACTTGGAACTGTAGGTATGTTTCCAGGTCAAAGCATCGAATGTGGGCATAACCTCATTCTACCCATAAATTTAACTCGCTTTCCCCATAAATTTTCGGTACCCATAAATTCAACTCACTTTACCCATAAATTTCCCGTACCCATAAATTCGACTCACTTTCCCCATAAATTTTCCGTACCCATAATTTTAACTCACTTTCCCCATAAATTTCCCGTACCCATAAATTCGACTTTTTCCCCCCATAAATTTAACTCACTTTCCCCATAAATTTTTGTACCCATAAATTTAACTCACTTTCCCCATAAAACCAATTAATTCCTTATTTCAGGCATATGTGCAGTGCATGCGTTTACTGGATCCTCGTACAACATAAACAGACCGCAGAGTAGCGCTAGGCGCGATCTAGTGACGTGAAAACAGAGCAAGACAATGAGACGCATTCATTAACGAGCGTGGGACAAGGGCTTCAGTCGGCCGCCGCAAAACGGTTCTGCTTCTGGGAAAGTGTAGGACGGCCCGTCTGCTTTGCATTGCTGCGGCGGCTGTGCTTCATCGGCTTGGCCAAGGCCTCAGCGGAGTACTCATAGATCTTTTCCAGCGTGCACATAACCATGACGACATGTTTGCAGACGTTCTTCTTACAGCCTTTCTGGCAAGAGCACTCGTAGAATGGGCCATTGAACTTGGTGGAAGGGTACACCCGGTGGACCTAAAATTTCACGCTAAGCTAGCTGTTAAACATGCAAAATACCTCAAAGCGCCATTCAGCGTACTCCTCCCATGAGGATGGTCCGGCAACGAAGCTTCTCTGGTACGCCTCGAAGAGTTCACCGACGTTTGCAAAGCGAGCCTCGGACGAAGCGAAGACGTACGTGCTTGTACCGGCAAGCCGAAGGTGATAGCGACGTGGCTCGCCACCAGTCGGAGCGGTGCATTCGGCAACGAGCTCGAGGGCCTTCTTCATCTCTGCCAGCGGAATATCGGGCACATTCGGAAGGTCCTAAAAGAAGCTTGAGGCTAGTCATGGTTTTTAGCGTACTCTGAGATGAATGGACCAATAGTTGAGAATGGCACCGACGTCCTGGAGGAACGGCTCGAAAGACTGCATGGTACGAGTGAGAAAATCGGCTTTGATGCGCTTGTTCGTCGACTCCAGGCCATTAGTGTTGGCGCAATTGGTGGTCGTGCCCTCGTGCCAGTTGCAGAGGTCGCTGTTGACCCAGGTGTCCTCGAAATACTCTGCGAATTCGCCGATTTCAACGACGTCCTCGTCCCTCCAGACTTCAAGGAGCATCCTGGCGACTAAAGGTAAGGATACATAAACTGGACAAAATTTATGTCTCTCACTTCGCTCGAATTCGAGGTCATTGCGGGCACACTGCAGCAACTGAACCTCTTCGCGTATTCGCTTGCGCAAATGGGCAGGAATTTTGCTGGAGTGTTTGTCCACACGGCGGATCGCATGAACGGCGCACATAATGCGCTTCGCGCCGGGGAACTGCTCTTTCGTAGCCGATGTAATGGCGTCGGCACCATCGCCCAGTATTTCGGTAGGACGGTAGCCAAGCTCCGTTCATGCGATCGCTCTTGCTAAGCGCTAGGCCCAATAAGACTAGCAAGCAAACTTTTTGTGGTAATGGCGTCAGCTCTGGCACGTCGTAAAAGCGCGTCGGAAGCCACGCGTTTTCAAAGCTTCGGGGGCAATACGGGCCAATATTATGCAGTTTATGGGGAAAGCAAGTTAATTTTTTATGGGTATGGAATATTTATGGGGAAAGTGAGTTAAATTTATGGGTACGAAAAATTATGGGGAAAGTGAGTTAAATTTATGGGGGGAAAAAGTCGAATATATGGGTACGGAAAATTTATGGGGAAAGTGAGGTAAATTTATGGGTACGGAAAATATATGGGGAAAGTGAGTTAAATTTATGGGTACGGAAAATTTATGGGGGAAAAAAGTCGAATTTATGGGTATCGTAAATTTATGGGGAAAGCGAGGTAAATTTATGGGGTTTTCGCAGTAGTCGCTCGAATGTGCGTGCAATTGACGCCACGCGCGGCGACTGACATCCTGCCTTTGGAGAGCTAAAAAAACGACGGGTGAGTAAATGCAATCGACAGTTGTCGTCGAAAGCAAGGGATTACAAAAACAATCCATTGTCTCTGAACCTGGATTGATACATGGCAGACCTCCACAGAACTCGGGGTAGTGCCTACTACTATGGCGTATCTAGGGTAGACTTTCGGGAAAAATCGGTATTGTTTCCAAATTAAATCCAAAACCAAAAAACTGAATCGACTTTCCGAATTCTTACCGGGCAGATCAGAGACATTGGATACGTCGGCAGGCTGATATCGTCGTTCTCCCGAAAGTACGCGGCGATAATTCGGCGGGTCTTGGACGGTGGAAGGCAGCTCTCAGCTGAGTAACGGACCTTCTTGAAAGCCGCGTCCGCGTCAGAGGTCCCACCTCGTCGCTAAAAAATTACAAGGTTATCCGCCAACGGAAGAAAGTAGTGCTTGGTGCACGAGAACGCCTACCTTTCGAGTGCTTTGTTCCATCCATCGACGTGCTGCTTCGTCGGCCATGCTAGTTAGAACAACGGGTTGGATTCGCTAACCTCTACAAGAAAACTGCAACGACTGGGGCGGAAATATACTGATGAAGAACTCCCTTGAATGCGAGAAGGTCTTGTGAACCTAGTGAAATTTTCTTACGTCAATATGGCCTCTCCTACTGACAAGAATATTCCCAGGCTTCCGATCCGCATATATCAAGAACCATTAATCAGTAGTGCGCGTTACCTTGCTTCATGATCTTGGTACTGTTTCCATGGAACGAAAGTTTTTTGGTCTTGTGAATCAGAAGCAAAGAAGTAGCTGAGCAGAGCATCGACTATCCCTAATCTTTTGCGGTGTTTAGTAGTTTGATGCCGCCAAATCGGCATATTACGAAAAGTCGTCCACACATAAAACGGCCTGTGTTTGGTTGCAATCCCACTTCATTGTCCACAGAACGTCATCGGGAACTGGAAGCGCTGCTTCACAGAATTAAAAACAGCCGGGCCTCCGAACTGGATCTCGGTCGCAATTCAGGTGTACTCCAACAGAAGCTCCAAGTACTTTTCGCGGACAGACGTATGAAAGCAAGGACAGCAAAAGTTCTAGGGCCACACTGTATCGGCTAGAAACCTCGCTACTTCTGATCAAGCCTGCGAAAAATGCGCACTAGGCCAGTGGTCGGTCTTGGTGTAGGCTGAAGGAAGGGACTGATAGCTCTGATAGGTAAAGGTCAGTAACCTACACCTATACCGTAGTCATTGGATAGAGGCTGAAAAATTACTAATTTCGCCGCTAATGCTTGCCAAGTAAGCCGAAAATCCGCTCTCTAGACCGCGCTACAGCAGTCGCCGAATAACTCGCGTTCGTTTAACCTAGTCCTTGTCCGACTACCTTGCGATTACCCCGGTATTCCGATGGATCTGTTTGGTTATAGGGGAAACCCCCCCCCCCCATCCCCATAAACGAAAGGTTCAATGCTTACCGAAAGCGGCCACCAGTACACTCATCCACCCACCCTGCAAACCGGCCAAGCTATAAGTAACTTTTGGATTTGCATATCACCGGTTAGGTTGACCCATTTTCCCTTCCCTCTAAAGTTCACCACCCCCTATGACCAAACAGATCTATTCCGATCTTGCCGCGCTTGTCACACTTATAAAAACCCCGGTTTTGGTCCTCTCGTTTCCGTCCAAGACTTGTCTCTTCCATCACATGTCGGCATTTATAGTTTGCTTTCTGACTATTTTGGTATGCCATATTGACAACATGGTGGAAGCCTTGGACACCGAACGTTTTTTTACGGAAACGATGTGCGTCGTTTAGTAAGATTTCAGTCAGATTAAGGCACGTCGTCGCATTGCCAGCACTAGTTATTACATGCGTCTTCGGCGCCGACTTAAACAAACGATTCGTACTGTCTTGCCGCGTCAATAAGGATGCTCCTATACACGCCTCGTGGGCGTACCGACAGCCGACAAACAGAAACATAGAGGTCGACTTTACCCCCCCCCCCCCCACCTGTGCCGTACTCCGTACCGTACTGACCTCTACAGAAACATGCGCTCAGCATATTTAGGCGCCAATAAAATTTCTCTTCGCTGGTACACTTGTAGGAGTTCAATAGCTCCACGGCCATGACACCCAACTTTTGTCCAGTGAAACGGTTGGTCAGTGGATGCTCCTATCTTTACAGGACCAGAGGACCGTCGGCGCTCAGTTTGTCCGCCCATTGTTCTGCTTCGCGGCAGTTTTCGTTCGACCCATGCGACTCTAACCCTGCGTTACGTTCGAATAGACACGAAAAGACGTGCAACCAAAGGGACCCGACGTGGTTGAGATGACGAGGTCGACTCCAAAAAACGCCTAAACGCAGAAATCTTTTCCATTACAAGTACGAAGAGGTGTCGCACCTGAACAATCTCGTCGGCAGAAACCATGATTTTTACGCTTTCTGGCAGCTCATTTTCCACACACATAACGTCAGGCAGGAATTCATTGATCTAGCAAACAAAATGTTAAGTTAAAAGTTTCTAAAACTGCGCTTCCAACCCATGAAAACGTAATTTACGACGAATTGCCATAATAACCAAATAGCACTGGCGTCGATGAAAATAGGTTACGGTCCGTCTTACATTACCCAGAGTACTGATCGGGTTACGTTTACGGCTTTAACAACGAGAAGGTGATAAAATGTACCTTTTCAAGGGCTCTGCATATGCTGCCTTGCCCTGATCTTCGGCGTGCCAGGCTGGTGTGATGTCTCTCACCCGATCTAGATTACAGAGTGCCTTCGTGTCTCCAGCACACGTCCAGGCTGCATCAAAAATTTTGGTGACGAATGTCGAAAGAAGTAAATCCGCTTTTTCGCCGGAATTCGAAGTGTTCCACACGGTAGTTGACATGCTAGTATGCTTGCCACACGTGAACTCGCATAGAAGTAAATGCAGATAAATAAGTGGTTAAATTTTAAGCCATGTAACTTGTAATGCGGAAGAGGAACCACGTGTACAGGCCGTCAAGCGGCTGATCAGAAAAAGTAACGATAGCCACGACGCCCGTGTAAGCATATAAACAGAAAAATACAGTTAGCTTCGGCATACTTGCCTGAAAAATTACGTAACACGAGCTTCTCTCCGCTGGCGAACTCGAAGGGGTTTGATAGTTCCGCGGACATGACTCTCAGCTTCTGGCCCGAAAAACGGTTGATCAGCGGGCGTTAGACGACAAATGGGCTGAGGTTGGACGGCTCGTCCACAAACGCGTGTTCTTCTCGGCAGTTTCCGCCCAGCCAGTGTCTTGCTCGACGCTCAAATGCGTTCCGCCGAAACCTTGAGTTGATGAGGTAAATGAGCTGATGCGGTTCAAATGAGTGCGTCGACTCCAAAAACGCCTTAAGGGAGACACAATCGTGGCTTAAAACAGGGAAATGCATCGCACCTCCGCAATCTCCTCGCCAGAAGCTTCGCTTTCGATGATGCGTGGAATCGCAAGTCCCAGACGCATTGCGTCAGGAAGGAACTCGTTGACCTTCAAAAACAACATTTCCTTTCCTTTTTCCTATCTTAGTAGCAAAATTTTCGTTTTCATCCTTAAAATCTTCTTGAACACGAACTTAGTATGACTTAGGAAACCGGGACTTCTTCTCACTTAATTAACAAACGCGGGTCATATTTTAACCCTCTCGCACACCCGGCCTCGATACAGAGCAGTCTAAGCTCCCATCAAGCCAAGACATGGTGCACCCTTGCGTACCTCAACGTTCTCCGGTACATGCGCAGGCTGCACAAGGAAGTTGTAGAGGCGAGTATCTAATTTAGCAGTTTCGCTTTGCCCACAGAGTCTTAGTTGTTTCACATTGAATTTGACTGGCTGGCAGTGCGAAAAGTCGCGCTCGAACTGTCTTCGTCCGAGTTTGTCCAAGTGAGAGGCCCACACGATGAGCCGATGAATGTAGCAGTGGGAGAGCCGATAAAGCAGCTCTCCGATACGACTGATCACCCGCCGCACGCAATTTCCTTCTTGGTCCTCGAAGAAAATTTGATGACAACGCTCGCTACGATCGAAATCCTGCAATCAAGAATAGCAACGCGTTTAACAGCAAGAGAAATTTTCTTCATGCTAGTGGTCGGCGTTCCCTCCGGGTGGTGAAGCCGCGTGGCGTCACTAGCGCTGGTCCGAGCGCCAGGCCTTACCCCGGCGCCTGGCGGGGGTGGGGGGGGGGGAGAGAGAGGAAAAGTCTGGACCTAAATAGTAACCCCCTTGAACGTGGCCCCTCTAATGATCGACCCTCCCCTGAAACTGTCAGAAAACCCGATGATAGACTTTAATGAAATTTAAAATCTTTTAGTTTTTGCGTCATCTCTTAGTGAACAGAAGGGGGACCCTTAGTGGATAGTGCCCTGAGTTGACGAAATTTTTGCCATTTTTGTTCAGAAATGTCAAGAACTTGCTCAGATTTTGGCCAAGAAGTGGGCATTTTTTGGCGGTCGGCGCCTGTGGCAGCCTTCCTGAAATAAGCGCATCTCTCTCTCTAATAAACCCCCTTTCTCATTAACGCCTCACCACCGATCTCTTCCTAAAATAAACGCCCCGAGGCAATAAATCGAGGATTTACGGTAGTTTTTTCGACGATGCCTACCAAGCGTAGTAGGCGTATGTCGCGAAGTGGTAACTTAAGGGCCACAGCCGTTAGTACGCGATGAAAAGAGCGGCAGACGATGGATGCTTTGTCGGTGTCTACTCTGCGCAGAAACAGCATAGCTTCCACGGTACAATCGTCCGGGAGCCTTGGCACGTATCTCGTAAATGCTGCGTCCGCGCTTGCGCTTGCTCTACGCCGAGACCCCGAGAACGCAGCGCAGATCAGCTTCATCGTCCGCTTCTGAACGACCTTGGTTCTGAGTCGAACGTCCTACGGGGAAGTGAAACCCAAAACCAAAAGAAGACGTCAAGCGGAAATCAATCTTGAGCCGTTCCGCTGCTCATGGTAAACCAGACGTGGAAAGGCCGCGTTGACTGCTGCACTTCTTCTTCAAGCTGCTTACGGCGGCCGTTCGAGGCCGCACCTTCTGACTTTTATCAGTGAATACGCTCTGCGTTCACGTGCGTTTTGCCTCGCGGCGTAGAATTGACTATCTTGGTCTTTACCGAGTGTCATGCCCATTTAGGGCATTTGGAATCACATCTTTCTGAGCAATTTTGACGGATGTCTCTGCGCTTACCATCATTAACATGTTTTACAGAGGATCGGCGGGAGGACCGCTCCGTGTGCTTGCGTGTGATTGTGTGCGTTATTCTGAGCTGGGGGACTGACATAACACCAAGCCAAATGTAGTATGTATTTGTTATTCTCAATACAACGTGTAGCCGGCGAAACGAGAAAAATGCCATTATCATCCGCATTTTGCCGCTATATTGCGCCAAATGATTTGTTCTGCGCTGCTGAACTTGTAAGCGCCCTCAAATCGTTCTACAACAACGACTCGCAACTTCTGTCCATAAAAACGTTTTATTATTGGACGGTAGACGACGACGGGGCCGAGGCTGGGCAGTCCCTGCACCCACTTGACTGCTTCTCGGTAATTTTTGTTCGGCAAAATGACTCGAATCCAGCAAGCGGAACTCGAGCAACTCCAACGAAGAAGACGTGGAGCCAAGGATGAGCTTCTGTGGTTGAAACAAATGTGTCGACTCCGAAAACGCCTCAACGCGTACAAGTTGAGCGGGTTAGCATTGACATCGTACCTTCACGATCTCACCGACGCAAACTACACTTTCGACGATTCCTGGAAGCTCAAGCCCCAGGCGCATAGCGTCAAGCAGCGCACCGTCGACCTACAAGGGAGGACTTCTTATATTTTAATTCAAAGAGCAGGAAGAGTACTCGAACTAGTCTCCTGAAGCCAGGACGAGTGCGATCGCCGCCTTATCCTAATGAAGAGGAAGCAGAATGCTAGGGCTGAGCAGAACTCGGATTCAGCTTCATTATTCGGTGTTTGCTTAGGCGTCGATATTCGCTGCTCGGCTTCGGTTTTAAATTTTTGGTTCGATTCAGATTTCGTCCACAATCCGAGGGGCCCCAGCCCTACTGAATAACTCGCATATATCAAAACATAGGCCCTACCAGAATTCAAAGCAAAAAGTCAAAGCAACCCAAAACGAAAATGAACTGCTAAGGCTTGGCACCAAACTATTCCTGCTGGCAGTCTGCTAAACGAGCACCCCATTCTCAGCTACCGACTTTAAGAGGGCTCGAAGAGAAGTCCCTTCGGGTCACAGACTGGGACGAACTCGTCCATCCGGATAATGGACGTAGACACACTTAAGCCTACACCAAGCCAAAACATTGGCGGATAGCTCATACCAGGGCTGGGACCGAATTTCAGTTCGAATATGGAAATTCTTTGCATTTTCCGACGTTCGGATCCGGATTCGCTTCGATGTCGCGGAAGCGCGGAAGAGGTTCCTCATCAGCTTCTGAAAAGAAATTTTAACAGAGTGGCATAATAGCCGGCTACGAAGAAATCAAAACACCAAAGCAGAAATAACGCACAGCTAATACGTCTACGTGAGTCACTGGAAACAGATATGATCAATCCTTTCAAACCAATCGCGGCTGCACTTAACTGGTGCCTCTGGTAGAAAGCAGTTGACGATGGCCGTCTGAGTCACGCGCTCCCGGACAGTGGTCATCGTCAATGAACCGCTTTGATGCGCGCCCATCAAACAAAGCCCGATTTTCGAGGAAGAAAATTCTGAAATGAAGACAAGTAGTTGTTCCTAAAAGAGTCCTCGATTGACTGCCGAAACACGTTAGGTCGGCTGCTTCAAGGACTCAGTCTCTACTACCCTTCGGGACCCAATAATCCGAGCTAAACCGAATCCTCTGCGCCTGCTTGACCCAGATCAAATCGGGTTGGATGGATTGAGTGGGGAGTCGCGGATGCCGGATCGATACCCGATCCATCTGGGTCGGGTCTGGATCCCGAGCTGCCATTCAGATCGAGCGATCGAGTCCCGGCAGGCGTGCCAGACCGTGTCCGGGTGGTCATGCAGATCGGGTGGATCGGTCAGGGGGCAGGGAGAAGCGGATGGGTGGTGTTTTCCCGAGCGATACTCTCTACTATTCGACGCTAGGCGCCGACTACAGAGTAATTTTAGGAGGTTAGGTCATGTACTGCTGCTTACTAGCGCCACTTCCTTCAGTCTAGTGTTGAGAATGGACAGAGCAACGTTCTGAAAACCTACTACGTTGCGTTCTTTAGGGCCGTTTTATCCGTTCGGTTCCGTTCCCATTATGGTGTGGCCTAGTGTGAATGCCGGAAAATAACTGACCAAAGTCTCTTCATAATCGATGACGCTAAGGTCGACGTCGACTGGCTCCGCGGGATTAGAAGCGTTAGCCGCCGTCGCATCGCAAGCAGGCATTGTTGCCGCATCTATAACATCCAAAGGTTCACCCTTGAGCTCCACGGGTGCAGGAACGTAAGGCGATCCGTCATCCGGCACGTCTTCGCATTCTGGCACAAGAGGGGCTCGACGGCAGCGTAGTCTCCGTTAGGAAGCAGATCGAGGTAAGCCACTTCTGGACGCTTCCGGAGCGCATCAATAGCGCCACAGAAGTACCTGAAATTTGTCTACAAAAGCACGATCGGTACAGAAAATACATTAAAAAATTCTAATTAGAAAATGAATTTAAAAAATAGAAAACTAAAATGAAATTTAAAACGATTTAAAAAAAACAGCGCATCTGCTAGAAAAAAACAAAGCCTTTGAAAAGACATGTCGGCAAAAAAAATTTCAAAAAAAACTGTTGTAAATGTACTACACATCACTTACTGGTCCACTCGAAGCTGCGCTAGCCGTAGCTGCTTGGAGCATCCTGCGATAGGGCAGGCCCAAAGGCTGTTCTGGACTTGAAACTCGAGGTATTGTTTCAGGTCAAAGCACTGGATGTGCGTACAGGCGACGCCACGAGCTGCGACTGACATCCTCGCCTTGGAGAGCTGAAAGAAATGCAAAATGCTTATGAATCGCAGAGGTGTCTCGAATTTCGATGACGAACTTCGACAGTGCACTTTCGGAATTCTGAATGAACACCCGAATTTCGGCATTTCGGTTGCATCCGATAATGCCCCGAAGCACATTCGGCGATGCCAAAGCAAATTCCATCGTATGCAATAATTCGAAAAATGCCTTATGCTACAAAGGCAATTTTACATAAGCGTTCTAAAGATTTCCACCCTAAAGCAAAATGCACATTCGGTACCACAAAGAAAGGGTACTAGCGAAATTGTTAGAACTTCATTCCGGTACCTAATTCCAACATTCTTCTAGGGTCGACGTCCGAGAAACGGGCGTCTTCCGATTCCGAAATCATACAGAAAATTTCAGGGCAGCTCGGCTGCCGCGCTGTCGAGCAGAAATCGCTCCGCAGAAACTTACCGGGCAGAGGAGAGACACTCGATACGTCGGCATGCTGAGATCGTCGTTATCCTGGAAGTACGCGACGATCATTTGACGCGTCTTAGCCGCTTCTCAGTCGAGGAACGGATCTTCTTGAAAGCTGCCGCCGCGTCAGAGGTCTCACCTCGTCGCTAAAAGCAACGCGGTCAACCGCCAACCAACGCATGTAATAAAGGCGTATTCGAGAATGCCTACCTTTCGACTGATTTGTTGATTCCATCGACGTGTGGCTTTTACTGTTTCGGCGGACATGCCGGCTGGAACACAAGATTGGATTCGCTATGCTTCACAATCAACGGTAATGACTGGAGTGGTAGCCCGAAGAATGAAGGATTCTAGAAACTGCGGGTGTTGGGAAAAGGTTTAACGGATTTTTTAAATTCAAGTCGGCCACTTGTGCGGACACAATTACGCGAATAACAGAAATCCCTGATCAGCTGGGCGCATCACACTGCGTCAAGGTCTTCGTAGTGTCTCCGTGGTACAAGACCTTTTGGTCATTGTGGTTCACGCGGGATGCTAGTGAACTTCAAATTCGTTCAGAAAAAACATTGCGATTTGGATATTTAGAACCAGGTGAAATGACGCGCCGCTAAGAAACACAAAAGCAGCAAGACTAGGTTCAGAACAATATCTATCGACTTCACAAGTCAGAGTATAAGGGATCATTCAAAATGGATACCACTAGCGGAGGCCCTATGGTGGTAGACCCCCAACTTAAAGCCATAAATGAACGAACAGTAGACAAAAAAGTACCCTATTGACGCTCGGACTCCCACCTTCTCAAACACAATCGACCCGGATTCGCACTCCGTCGATATCCCTCCCGGCTAGCGTCACTCTCTTTTTATCCAAACCCATCAGTTCGCGGGCTGTTCGATAGGAGGAGAGCCTGCCGAATGGTCAGCAGGCTTCTGGCGAGGAAATTGCGGCGCGGCACTGCGCGGTCAGCTGTTGTTCCGTACCCGCATGCCAACCACTCGAGGCGACGCCTGGCTGACCCGCGACCAGCACCTGACGCTACGCGGTGGATGCTTTACGTTAGCGAGAAAGCGCCCGCATGGCTTTTGGCTAGTGGACGCGAGAGTGAAGAAATGAGTGAAGGGTCACCAGCTGGGTTCAGATGTGCCCAAATTAGAGTGTTTTGATATCCTAGCCGTTAGCAGGACGAGTTGCCGATTTACACTTTATTCAAGTCCTATCATGATTGGTAATACGAGAACGCCTCGAACTGTGAGTAAGCGCATGCGAAATCTTTGGCCGAAAAATCAGCAATGTGTGTTACGGGGTTGTGGTCACTCGGATGTTCTTAAGCACGCCGCGTGGACGCGCTCGACAGCCGACAAACAGAATTATGGACTCCGCATATTTTCCGGATTCTGTGCGCCAATGGGATTTCTCTTCGCTGGAGAACTTGTACGAATTCGATAGCTCAACTGCAAGCACGCGCAACTTCTGCCCAGTAAAGCGGTTGGTTAGTGGACGGTAGACGACGAGGGGACCATCGTCGCACAAATCGTCCTCCCACATGTCGGCTTCTCGAAAGTTTCCATTCGGCCAAAGGGACTCGAAATCAGCGTCGCGCTCAAACAACCACAAGAAGGACGTGTAGCCGAAGATGAGCCGGCGTGGCTCAAACGAGTGTGTCGTCGTCAAAAACGCCTGAACACAGACCAGATCCCCCATTTTAAGGAGCAAGTGGGTCGGACCTGAACAATCTCGTGCGCGGAAAGCCTGCTCTCGATGATTCGTGGAAGATCAAGTCCCAGATGCATAACGTCACGCAGGAATTCGTTGGCCTGGAAAAGGATATTGTTCTTTGGGCCTGGCCCTTACACTCGTTCCCGCTTAATCCTGGGCTGGCTGCGCCATTGGTTTTAATAATAAGTAAGTAGTGAACAGCCCTGGGAAACTGGACCTGAGTGCATGCGTCCGGACAGGGGCCTCTCTTTTTCAGACTTAGCCAGACTCCGGGTCGGGCCGGGCCTTCCCAGTAAGGTCCACGTCGGGTCGGTGAGGACCGCCTAAGGAGCCTTGTTGACAACCTTTGGTCCAAATTTTCAACCGTTTTTTCCAAACAACTGAAATAATAGCCCTAGTCGTGCTGGAATGCCTGTCTGAACCGTTTAAACACGCACGAATCCGACCAGTAAAACCACCCACGGAGATGATAAGCCATTTTCTCTGCTTCGTTTCGCGAATGATCGGGGCGAGCCTGCCAGTGCCTACTAGGTTTGATGAACGAAGGACCCTTATAGACTAGCTACATGGGGTCTCTGAGTGAGCTGCCCTCGCTAGGTCTAGGGCCCGCCTCTCTATCACCTAAGCCTGACTCAGCATGAACCTAGTGAAAACACAGTAAAGTTAGGGAAGAATCGGAATCGGGATCGGAAATTGGTGTTTTTTAAACTGGGACCGGAATCGGGATCGGTTTTAAGCTTTTGGAATCGGTACTCGACCCGAGCGGCCCACAGCCATAACACAGAGAACTGCCCGCGTACCTCGACGTTCTCTGGCGCAAGTGCAGGATTCGTCAGGAAATTGTAGAGACGCGTATCGGAATGAGCGGATCCGCTTTTTCCGTGGAATTCGAAGCGTTCCACGTGGAAGTTGACCGGTCGGCATTGCTTAAGATCTTCGCCAAATTGCCTCCGTCCGAATTTGTTCAGGTGAAAGGCCCAGACAACGAGCAGATGAACGTGGCAGTAGGAGAGTCGAGAAAGCCACTCTCTTATGCGCCGAATCTCACGCCGCACACAGTTTCCATCGTGGTCCTCGAAGAAGACCTGGTGACGACGCTCGCTACGGTCGAAATCCTGTAATGGTATAATTGCCGCTAATCGGACAAAATTCGGGCGTTAAGCATTGTATATGCGTAATTAGACCTAAAACAGCCCGCCGCAGGCGCCGCCAAAGAGATTTTTAGGCTCCTTTTGCAAAAATTCGTTGAAAAATCGACCCGATGATCGAAGTTGAGAGCGTTTTGTACCTATAATAGCCCGCCGCAGGCGCCGCCAGAGCGATTTTTTACTCTTATTTTACAACATTAACCGAAAACTTGAACAGAATGGGTTAAAACGTCACAATTTCCTTAATTAGAAATATTTGCCGTGGTCCCCCTTACCCTCGCCGGGCCATCG
>JNEY01000356.1:119019-134066 GCA_020875895.1 Aphelenchus avenae
GACAGAGTCCAAAGAATGTCAATGAGAGCAATCGTCTGTGAATAGTGCGTATCCGAGCGAGACCAATGCGGTAATGAGGCGCCGAAATGGATCAGCGGGATTTCGATTAACAGGACGATCCCAGATGGTCGGAGCAGGAAGTGCGACGGCCCAGTGCGCATAATTGGCCCGTTCAGCATTGCTCAAAAGCCGAAGTTTTGGGAAAGCGACAGCAAAATTCGTAAAACTTTTAATCCGTAAAAGTGTAATTCCGCAAAAGTCGGATCTACGACGCAGTTTGGACAGTGCGAATGAACGCGTTCAACGCATTGCGTCATAAATAAATGCATCGGCTCGATACGAACATCAGTCAATCGACCCGGTTTAACCAACCGTGCGGTTCGTAACCACCGGTTTAATGACCAACGCGTCCTTGAACCTAAGTTAATTACCCGACAAGCGATAAAAAAGTCGGCTCTTAAAAACACAACACAAACATAGCGCAAATCAGCACAATCCACCGTTTGCTCCACCAGCACTAAGAACAGTACTGATGGGTAAACAGACGGTGAACGTCCAAAATCGGAAAAGACGCTGCAGAAGTGCACTCTTCTGCTGAACACGTCTTCGTTCCTGTTCCTTGGCAGTGATTCAACGAGATGACAAAGGACACACGTTGTTTAAAGACAAAAGGCCTGCAAACGCAAACGAGAGCACGACAAGAGCAACACAAAAAATAGACCAGTCCTGACCTTGGAAGATTTTGACGACCATGCCCATGACCTAGAGGACTAGGACTACAGGACCAGGACATTTTCAGCTATGGTTCAAGAGCACAGGCGGTTAAACGATCTTTTTCTATGTCTCTCAGGTAGACTTATGCATGGCTATGTTTACTCCTCTCCGCTTCTCTTCGCTTTGTTTGAGTGGACCTATTCGGTTTGATAAAGTTATCAGAGCCCGACGATTAAACCCGTGCGAAAACAGCCGCGACCATAGATTCCACCAAAGCTGTTGAGACCATAAACCACCTACCGCCACCTAATCCCGAAAGTGCAACAGCCCCCGCTCGTGGAGGTCTAATCGAATTGACCCTCCTCCGTACACGAGTGACCCTCCCCCGCAGTCGAGCGTTACTGCAGAAGGCCTTCGACAAAAAAACGGCAGACCGCCTTGGCTTTTTCTTTGAAGCGCACGAGAAATTTCGGAAACACGGGATTTCCCTGGGAAGCACGGCAAAGTATAAAGCTCGCCTGAGAGCGGCTTGAGCGGGATTTACCCATTTTCCAGGTACGTCAGACAAAAAACAGGCAAAGACGCTAGTACTGTTCTAATACCGCTCGATACATCTTGTGCAAACTTCTGGAAGTATTTCTCCGTGTATTTCAGAAGCGCTGAAATTGCCCAAAAGTCTCCATGAGATCAAAATACTGGCTCAACCCTACCGTCAAAGGGTGATAAAGTGGAATCATTAAAAGGCGTCTCGCTGGAAAATCATCGCGTACAGACATCCCGAACGAGTGCGTCTGGCGAACAACTTCGCGCCCACAGATTTATGGTCGCATTACCGCATCGCGCGGCGGTACACCGCATGAAATCGTCGTGAACGCGGGTGGGTAAAGTGCGCAATGGAGACCAGCAAAAACGCATGAAGCACAATCGGGAGGTTATTAACCGGGCGACGCACACGCAGGTGACGCTACACGCCCATCAGTAGGTCAAAAACGACGAGAGTTCGAAAATGAAATGGAGGCAATAGCGCCATGGAAGTCACAATGGAAAGCGTTATGAAGCACAACGCAAGGAGCGTAGTAGTGCAAGTGAAAAAGTGCCACATAAAGAAGAGCAGGAAAGCAATTCTTGGCGATATGCAAAAAAACATGGCTCCATGGAAGCAGAGGTATCGTTGAAGAGAGAATAACGTTGCGCTATCGAACAGGCTTAGAAGCACCAGATGTGCGCACCGGTGGTACAGAAGTAGAAATTCATGAGGCATGCCACTCCAGTGCCGTGGTGACCTCCGCCGTGCCGTGATGAGCCAAAAGTTTAACTTTGCAACGGCTTGGAACGACACGGCATAAAGACCTTATTTTATGGTGTGTTCCCGCAGTGGCTCCCTGCGTACCTTGTTGCCGTGCCGTGATCACGGCTGAACGGCGCGGCACGATCACCGGACACGATGCACCATCCTTAGTACCGTATTGGCTCTAA
Organism: Aphelenchus avenae; assembly: GCA_020875895.1. Classification (NCBI taxonomy): domain Eukaryota; kingdom Metazoa; phylum Nematoda; class Chromadorea; order Rhabditida; family Aphelenchidae; genus Aphelenchus; species Aphelenchus avenae. The sequence continues at coordinate 121,210 of JNEY01000356.1, forward strand.
TATAAGACGATGTCTTCTATTTTTCGATAGTCAAATTTTCGAGGTTTTCGTGAAAATTGTAAAGGGTCCCGCCTATGGATTTAGCAAAGTTTTTCGAAATTTTACTGACAAAAAGTTCTCGTCTAGAATGAATAGTTATGGCCTAAAACGTGTTCTAAACATGTCTCTGTGATAAGTCAACTTCGAAACTTTTGGCGCTCGTCTTCTATTAGGGCTCGTCTTCTATTAGAGCTCGTCTTATATTATAACCAATACGGTAAGCGCCATGGAAGGCGGCAGCGGTACCAAAAATATCAATAACTTAGCAGCTCTTCCATGAAGTTCCAAAAGGGAATGAGACTGCACTGTTGCTACGGCGGTCAATGAGCAAAGTTTCCGTAAGTACGCGGCTCTTCCCGGTACCCGCAACCCGATTAAGACGTCTGGCCTGGATCTCTGTGCGAGGGGCGGTCTCGCATTCGCAACTGGTAGTATGCAAACCGATCTGCGGGACAACGTTCGGGTGATGGCCTGATGCTATTCGGTCGCACTCGCATTGAATGACCACAAACCGGATCGTCCGACGAACCGGAACCGCGAACAAATAAGACCGCCATTACGCATACGTCATTTAGTGTTTACCTCCAAAAATTGGAACAAAAGCCGAGCAGTGCCATGGAAGTAGGAAGTGGGCTTAATCGGTCGTGACTTCCATGAGGCTGGAAAGTTAACGTGGAATGAACTCTTTTGTATCCCAAACGGTCGGGTCATTGCTTCCACCTTATCAGCAAGCAGATTCCACGAACTTCAACGAGTCGAAAGATCATGGAGAATACCCATTATCTACAGCAGGAAAAGGATTTCCTTCCCTTTAAATTGCGAATATGAATGTTTCCTTTAAAATACCCTTACGCAGCTTCGAATGCTCCTCTCTTCGCATACTCCTGTATTGGAAATTAATTTCCTTCTCGTTATTTGCACATTCCTGGAAAACAGGATAATGTTAGTGGGTCAAAGATTCCTAGGACCAAGCCCAAGTGGCTCTTTTTTCCATGACCTGCATCTAACAAATCGTATGTTTTCAAGCGCAGGCCTAGCGATTCTGAATCGCGTATTTGTCTTCTTGCAGCAAGTGGACAGCTCGGGCGAAGTACACAACAAGTAAGTTATTTAGGCCTAATATCAAAGAAGTTCTGCGTTTGTTCGGCTGAGTGCTAGTTCTAACTGATGTTGAACGACTTTTCGCAAGCATCGCTTCGCTTTGTCGCTGGGTCTAGTTGCGAATACCTAGGTGAACAACCGACGCTCTGGCGTTGTGTGCCTGAATGCCAAGCACTCAAAGCGAAAATTCCCCACGCAGTCCTCACCGACGACGATGCTTTGTTCTGCGCCCGAAAACACATATTTTGTGTTTCTAAAGCTTGTTTTGCAGCAATGAACTAAGCGATGTTGCAAAACACGAAGTAGCACGAGATAACCTTGATATTTGGGGTTCCATCGCGTTTGACGGTATCTAACAAACTGCCACCGACTTACTTACCTAACGCCCATTTAATTCAGGCTGCAAATCATCACCTCTGTCCACGATGCGACTCGACACTTCCATGGAGAGTGACGCTCCTCAAGGGCTCTTCCAGCGATACTTTGCGGAGAGCAAAGTCTCCAAGGTAATCAGCAATTTTGTATTTGCAATGCTTGCGGGTCCGTGACGAATTTTAGTACGTTTGCATAAAAGCCAAAAGACACCAATGCAAAACAGTTACTGCAACTTTCAAAGTTCAGGTCAAGTTCCTGAGCAATGCGGAAGGAGAGGCAGGCTACTTTGTCACCGGCTCGTGGGACTCACCGAAGAACAACGTCACGCTGTGGACAATGGACAGCCATTCGGACGCAGGACCGGTGGAGCGGAAGGCGCAGGTGCCTGTCGGTGCGGACGTCAACGACATTTGGTATGGACGTATGATGTCCCTCAAACTCAGCTCTGTCCAGCAAGTTTCTCGAACGGCGTGTGACTGGCAAGTGGCGATACGTGTCCCATTTGTAATTTTGTGGTGAGAAGACACGATTTGGCAGCATTGGGCATCGGTCCGTACGTTAATCCCCCAAAGCGCTAAAAGTAGCACGATGTGTTTTTCGAAAGCGGGATAAGCTGATAAAGCCAAATAGGTAGAACCAGTTGGCAAGGTGTCCGTGCTTTTGTACTTGGAACAAGTGGACATAGGTACTGAAATTGCGGTCAACTGTCACGGACAAAAGCATAAAGCGGACAAGCAGTGGACACACATGGCATGGCCTCCAGTCATGAGTGCGGAAAAGCCATTATAAAGTCCAGTTTGAGAGTACAATACATAAAGAGGTGTGAGATAAGTGGACATGTGTGGCACGAGTGGACCAACTGCGACGTAACTGCGCCAAAGGATTTACTCGCCACCGTGTCAAGTTTAGCCGGTTGAAGCTGTAGACGTGGCATGCGAGTAGCCAAATCGTAGAGTATTTTTTGGACTGTACTGTAAATTGTCAGCTGATACTGTACATCTTCGGTGCTTTGAAAGTACTGTTTTGTAATTTTACAGTAAATTCATTGTTGTTACAGTACTACTGCCACGTGTTCTACGAAAAAAAGCACGTCAGTGAGGTGTGCACGCATGGCCTCGCTTGTCCATGATGTCCATTTCTTCCATCTTACCATGCTTCTCCGTTTAGCGTCGTCTCCGAGACGCACTTCGTCACTGCACTGGACAACGGCGAGGTCCAAGCTTTCCGCGTCAAACAGCCTAGCCGCACGATGACTTCGCTGGAAACAGTGGCCCGCTTCACGGCAGCTCATGGAAAGTTCCCCGCCACCGCCGTCTGCGTGCTGGACGAGGTCGTGGTGAGCGGCGGTCAGGACGGCAGCATATCGAAGATGACTCTGAGCGGATCATCCAAGAACGTTTCGAATGTGGCCAAGGTAAAGTATGCCTGTTGCTGTGCATTGTTCTGTAGTGTTTCGTTTTTAGGAGCTCACGGGTGTCAGATGCCTTGTCTCCAGCGGCTCTCACAATTTTGCCAGTGGACACAACAGCGGACAAATTCATCTGTGGGACATTCGGCAGCAAGAGTCCGTCATGGCATTCGGAAGCGCTCCTGTGTCCAGTCGTGCCGTTTGTCCGCTCAACGAGGCCATCACGACCATCGCGTCCCATCCGGCTCAGCCCAATGTGGTACGCTGATTGCCGTACGAAACTTTAAGATAACTCCGTGCAAATAGATTGGCTATGGAACGCAGTCCGGAGAGGTCGCCTTCACGGATATCCGACGCAGAGAGACGCCAGGACTGCTCAAGATTGCACAGGATCCCATCCTAGAGGTAGCGGTTGTCACATTATTGAACCTGGCTTTGATGGATATTTTAGCTGAAATTCCACCCGATCTACTCCAACAACTGCTTCTCAGTATCGGAGACCTCGCTGCTTCATTGGGACGCCACGCAGCTCACTCAGCAAGTGATGTAAGTAGGATGCGTACCTAACATCTTCGTAGATCTTTGTGGTGGAGCACGATCGTTCTCGCTATGGAGACCCTCCATGAATTACACTAAAAATACAGTGGTGTTTTAGCGCTCCATCGCACGCCACCGACTCTGACGATGGACTCGAGATGCGGTCCAACGTGTGGCTGATGAATTCCGCATGGAGCATGATCCAGCTCAAGGCTCTCGTGGAGGAAGACTCCCGCCTGCTAAGCGCATTCGACGTCTGCGCGGACTCGATCATCGTCGGCTCGGATACTGCCACCCTCATGATGCTCACTCACACCCATTTCATGTAGCCCTGCACCTCAATTTCCCGATCCGTTGAGTGTGTTTCCGAATTGTCTGCTCTTCTTTTCGGGTTTCTCGCGTTGCCGTATCTCATTTCGTTTTTATCATCATGTTGTTTCCCGTTCAGTTTTACCACTTCGGGCGGGAATGAGAATAAGTTTCCAGAAAAATTCCGATCCCAGTTGGGTCGGGAGCGTGTGCATCGTGACAAAGCCAGCAAAAATTTACCTAAAACGTGTATATTCCTGTTCTCTCAAATTTCCTGCCAAATTATCCTGCTGCGCCAGTTTGCATTTCACGTTAAAAAGAGGGAAACCACTTTTCGGCCTGACCCTACAAAACGTGTTGTCTGCTTGATTTCCCTCATTGTTCTTTCCCCAGTTCGCTGACCATTCTCGTTTGCAGTCGTATTTTTGTCGCGCCTCTTGTTCACTTCAGTGATTTTGTGACTGACCCGTTTACGCACCGACCTGACGCCCACTTCCATGAGCCCGTTCCCGAAAGCGTTTGTTACATGTGGTTCGATGTTCGCATTTCGTCGCTTTGCGTTTGCGGCGAATAAAGGTTTTGCCTTGCGTTAATGCTCGGAGAATGAAAGGTCGGTTTTGCCCATACTACATTTACGCAGACGCTAAAGATATTAGGTAGTCATTGAATATCCGTATTGTCTGGCAGTGGAGTGCTAGTTGTCTGTCTATCGACCTGGACATTATGGGCTGTGAGGTCCGAGCATTTCCTGTTGAGCATGTTTGAGGTCCTTTCCAAGCGGTCATAGCATTTTTGAGATGACTTCCGAGCGGAATTTTTGTAGACGTTCTTTGTCGTGCGTTATTACTAGGGCGACTATTTTTGTTTTTGGTTCAAGTTGGCATCTTTTCAGTGCATTCGTCTCTGGACTTCAACATGTTGCTTCGAATGGACATCACGTTGTACGTTTTTCCATGGAGGGATGTTGCCGTAAAAATATCAGTGGACATTTTGGATGTTCTCGGAAGTTTTCTGCACCTGTTCCTACTGAACCTTCCACCATTGGATGCTTGCGTAGTGGATGTTTAACCTGTGGGCAAACGTGGACGTGAACGACCACGTCCGAGTTTCCGTGGAATAAACTATAGACTGTTTGAAATCGGCAGCTCCGAGAAGTTTCGAGGCCGGCCTCTCGACTTCTTGTGCACTCCATTTTCTTCCATTGTTCTGCGCGTCCGTCACCTGTCGGGAATCGTGTCTGCGAAAAAACTCCTTGCGGCTCCTCGCTTTCCACTTGCGCCCAAAACTCCCGAGAGTTGATGAGTTCGATTCGAGTTGCCATTTTGGTGAATGGCACTCTGATGTAGGGAAGTGAGTGGGCGTTCTGTTCTAATTTCAATTCCATGGGTTTCTGTGTCGGCGACGGACAAAGAATGTCGGTTTACGGTCTTGCGCCTACCATTTGTTTCTGAAAGGTAATTGTCTCGATTTGATGTTTCTTGCTTCCGCAACCGCCGTCGGACGAGGCAATTGTGATACCCGAATGTCGCGAAAATCGAATGCTGAGTGCATTTTCCGATTGGAAGAAAGAGATTTCAGGTCTCGGCACACCAACGTTCGATACCGAATGTCTCCATATGAGAGCGGATGTAGCGCTTCCAAAAAAATGAACCTTATACCCGTATTTGTGGTATCGGCAAGAGTGTGTTCTTAATCGGATAGCCGTAGCGGATTCGGACCGGACAATTTTTTTGCAACCTGCACCCATCGCGCTCCTTCATTGGGCGCCTGCATGCAAGAGGGAAGTGGGCGAATGGGTTATTATCAAGGTCACCTCCCGCCGTGGACCATCCGGGCGGCGAAATGCGACTCTTCCCACTTCCCGTGTAAACAACCACGCTCTCCTCACTCCTTCCATCGCCGCCGCCGTCGGCTGCAGCCAGCCGTATCTTTCTTGGAGGAGTGGGAAGCGGCAGCGGACAACGGTTTTTGTTTGCGCAGCCGCGGCGCTGCACGAGGGACGTGTGCGGGTAAACGTGTTTCTGCGAATGTTTCCCGCCGCTAAATCGTCTTAAGCACCGTGCGCTTCGGTTTTTTCCCTTTTGTTCTTATCCGCGTAAGCGTTTTCTTGACGTCATTGTTACTCAATTTCTGAGTCAGTTTTTTATATGACTCTCGAAGAAATCGTGAAAGCTAACAACCGACCTCCAGCCCTGAGCTCAAATAATGTCCATTCCTAATGACCTCAACGAAGAAGAGTAACCTCTCGCCAGCCAGCGACCCTTGGACCTCGGGGAAGGGAAGGACTGTCGCGGAGATCACCACTGTTTGAGCTTTGACGGTCTTCGCTCTAAACTAACGGGTTCCACTGATTAATAATTATGTTTGCACTTTGCGGGTTTCCTCTTCCCGCTCGCTTCGACTAATGACGGACGTCCTACATCCATTACGGCCAACATTCGTTGGTTTTGTCTGTTGAAAGTAATGACCTTTTCGGCCTTCTTCTGTTCGCTGCGGTGGGTCCACACTAGCGGCCCTCACCGAACACTTAATTGCGCTGAACCACGGTTGCTCGTGCGATAATGGTAGCTTCTGGAAATTGGTTGATCGACAAGTGTTTGTCGGTATCGGGAACGGGTGTTTTTTATATCGGAATCGAGAATTCGTCCAACTTGTCGCTTAGAACGAATACTTTCCAGACGTTTTGTCACTTTTCTTGTCTTTCTTTCTTTTCTTTGCTCGGAGTCGCTGTCTGACGCTCGATGTGGAAACATTTCCATACAAACTGAGGTCCGATCTCTGTTGACGCTTGGTATTCATCGCTTTTCGCCCCTCTCACTTGCCCTGAGCTGAGGTCGCAGGGTGCAAGCAATGCACTCTCGAGTCCACGGCCGCTTGTGGCCATGGCCGAGAGCGAGGGTCCGCGTCATCACTCACTCTCGCTATGCGGGCGACAGCTGTTCTTCGCCGTGGTGTGCTTTTTCCGTCGGCACACCACGCGTCCTTTCCCTCGCCCATGTACCGCACAAATCCGCGTCTTCTCGCGAGATTGACGCGTCTTCTTCCGGTCCATTTTGCAACTGTCTTCCGCGGTATAATTGCCTAGGATTATCGGCTGCAACGGTAAACGTTCTTTCCCAGAAAAGCTCTGAATTGTTTGTTGTCTCTCCAACGTTTCTTGGGTGCGCCTCTCGGGCAAAAACACATTTTGTCCTCGTCCAAATGTATTTGCCGTCAAAGAAGCTTTTGCGGGTACCAAATACGCCGGTAATGACTCGGTAATGAATGACATTGCGTTTTTAAAAGACATAAAAGAAAAACGCAAGAGACCACTAGAATGAGAGATGTGGTTACCGCAGCGGACGCGTGTTTCGTTTCCCTGACAACGGGCATGTACGTAGAAGGTATCAGAGTGTTTGTCGTGCTGTTTATTTATTTTCTGCGAGATCACCTAATTTGGAACTGAATACCCTTTGTCCACGTGGTCCGTGTGTGGAGCAGCGGCACCATCAAAACGTTGGCGCACCTTTAACAGCCCCATTGGATTTATGACTTTGGGAGCTGCGCTACGGCGCCATTTTTGCGTGCTTTGTCGGTCTCGTGTGTCGATGCGGACTTGTATGGCTTACGAATGCAAGCGAATGTGGCTGTGATTACGAAAATTCAAACTTTTTACTTAATGGAAGTCGTGAACTGTCATGGAAATACGACGTCATTCTTGGCCTGTTCCTTGCCGATTTCGTGCGTCTTTTTTGTAGCCTCATACGTTCAAGTCCACATATAAGATAAGCCAGCTTTAGGCTCATCTTCCGAAGGTCACAATGGGCATGGACGCTTGGAATGCGCGGGTTCGGACGGCGCTCGACTCCATCGGCCAATGGCGGACACGGCTCTTCCCGACGCTCACGCAGAAGTCCCTCTTCCGCCACTACATTCCGCTCAGTGGAGCCGTCAGTCACACCCTCTACTCCATGCACCTGTTCTCGCCGAGCGTGGTCACCAGGTAAGCAACCCAGTTCCAGTTTCGATGAGGACCGTTGGAGGTCTGCCCTCCCGCTCTCCGAGCTCGAAGCGCTCATGAGATTGTCCGATGGTAGGACCCCACCGTCCAATATCGGACATCCTACCTCCCGATATCGGACGTCCTACCTCCCAGAGGCTGGACCTCCCTTTAACCGATATCAGAACGTACCCTGTCCGATATTCGAATTCCTTCTGTTCGATGTTGGAACTTCTTATGTCCGTTATGGGAACTCTTTCTGTCCGACATCCTTGAGACCCTACTGGCAAGTGAGATTGGATGTGGAATTCGGATGATAGTTCTAGCCGACTTTTGCAGTCCCGATGTCCAATCCGTCCTTGCCTTGGTTTTATTCATTCCAATCCGTCTTTTCGTCTTGGATCCGGTTCCGAACTCAGTTGTCATATTTCAGGTTATTCCCGGTGTACGACCTCGCGGTGAGCAACATGATCCTCTTCAACTCGCACCTCGGCGTCGGCTTCTACGTCTTCTTCCGACCGCACCTGCACCGACTCAACCCGTGGGACCGCGTGCAGTTCAGCGTGTTCTCCTCTGTGATGTTCAACTTCGGCTCGCTCCTCTTCGCCGTCCTCGTCAAGGCCCTCCTCCCGAAGAGGTACGTCGAGGTTGCACGTGGACATTTATGTTTAACGGAACAAATGAGTGCAAACTTGTCCGGGGCGCTGGACAAAAAGAGCAGAGCGACTGANAAGGCCCTCCTCCCGAAGAGGTACGTCGAGGTTGCACGTGGACATTTATGTTTAACGGAACAAATGAGTGCAAACTTGTCCGGGGCGCTGGACAAAAAGAGCAGAGCGACTGAAAAACACAGCTTTTGGTGGCCAAGCGCCGATAATCTGAAGAGCGCCTCGAATGAGTGGACAAGTACGAAATGAATGAAAAAAGCAGCGGTATTGCAGTTCTGTGTGAGTGGGCAAATGCGACGTCGTGCTGTTCAAATTTTTGCACTAGCAATACCTGAGCGAATTGGACAAGTTTCCAGAAGAATACAGCGGGGTCCCTATCCAGATGGTTTGACAAGATGCAATGATTTGGACCACGTCTAGTGGCTAAATGTGTCAAGGCAGCCCTCTATGACTTAAAAGTGTAGAGCCGTGCAAGAGCGAGTGTACAAGGGCAGTTAGTAGGCATGTTGTCCAGCAGCAACGGTGGACAAATGAGGCTGGTAAGGCGCGGCCACTGGATAAGTCTGTCCGTGTCCCAGAACGGGTGGACAACCAAGTGTGCAACGCAAACCAACATACGTAGAGCGGACATTTTTTGCGAGGTAACGTATGTAGCAACGCTAGAACGACTGGATGAGTCAAACATTCCTGCCTTTTATACTTTCCTGCTTAAATCATCGTATGTTTCAGGCTGCCCACGCTGCCGAAGTCGATCCTCGCTGCGGGTCTCAGCGTCTTTCTGATGACGCGCGGCGCCCGCTACCTACGCTACATCGACAGCCGGACGCTCTCGCTGAAAGACGTGCGTTTCGCCAACGGGAAAGTCCACGACGGGAAGGAGCCCGATGGGAAGACCGAGATCTAAGTGCTAACCACGGTCTCGTTGCCTTGTATCTCAAAGTTTCTGCTCATACAATTCCCGGTCTTTAGCAAGTGTTTGTTGGTACAGAACTGTGTAGCACTTTCGGCTCAGCCGAAAAATACGTCTTGAAATACCATGTGTTTCCAACGCTCTGCTACTGTTCTTCCCGGTCTTTTCCGCATTGTTTTGGTCATAACACAGTTACGAGTGTGCTTCCCTTCAGGTATTAGCTAGAAACCCTTTCGGAATGCCTTAACGTATTTTCGCTGGTCTAGTTGGTCGAAACGTATGTTGTATTTCTGCTTTTCTTCTGCTTTTCTGCTTCTCTCTTCTTTTCTGCCAAAAGACTGCTCCTTCTCCTAAAAGGGCATGAGTTTCTTCTCCATGTTTGTTCTGTTAATCGTTGCTGCGTATGGAGTTTAAAGAGAGAAAAAGTAAAATGCGAAGTGTTTGATTTGAACCGCACTTTTCTTCCGCTCCAACGTACCCCTTGTGAGAAGCAATATCGAATGGAACTGTGAGGAGCACAATGAGGAGGAGCGTAGTGGCGAGGTGTTGTGCGAGGAGCGAGGAGGTCTACGAGAGGAAGCAACGAGTAACAATAACGATACTAATTAGCTAGCTCGTTTTTTCCTTGAAGTTCATGCGTTTTCCACTTTTACAAGGTCAGCACTCATCGTCCACGTGCACCTGACAGAGTTTGCACCACAACTCCGACCTATAATTTCCATGGCCTGTTCCGATGAATGCCCGTGCTAAATCTGTTACGGCTTGTTCCGCTTGCCAAATTGGTACAACGACACTTCGTAAGCATGTGTTTACCTCAATATACAAATACCTCAAAAGATAAACAAATACATCGTGGCAAAATAGCGGCGTGAGATCAAAGCAACTGTGTACTCGTCGAGATGGAGACCTGAGCGTTGTTCTTTTGCACCAAATGTGGGATCTGCAGGTAGTAGGAGCGGCTGAGACGACATGAGGTGTACCCGCTAATGATCGTTACATCGTCTCCTACAAATGTTAATTTTGATTTTTATCCAAATTTTTATTTGCACTGGTCGGGAAGCAGATTGACACACCGGCACGTGTTTTAAAATTAGTGATGTTTTTTATTTCGTTTTTATTAAAATTAAATAATTAAATTTATCGAAATTAAATTATTTTTTTAAATTCATCAAATTAATTTTCATTAAATCTTATAGTTATTTTAGGTTTTGGCTTCAGTATCCGATTTTTCGAGCTAATTTTTCGATAAACCTTGTCTTTTGGCCTTTCTGCATTTCCGACCAGTGCAATATTCTATAGTCCAAGCAACTAAGGAGGATAAATAAAAGCAAAACTAACGTACGGATACTAACCGTGGAGTTGTCGCGCGTCGGCTGCCGCAACCTGTACGACTCCATCCGCACAGATCGCCGCTCCTGTTGCAACTTGGGCGTGGTGGACTCTGGACGCCTGGACGCCGTGGACTCCGGGCGGTAGTGGTTTCCCGCAAGGCTGAAGTTCGTCGCCATGCTACTGTACTTCTTCCGCCGCGCGTCATGGCACTGCAAATATCGGATGCATAGCGGTATAATCGGAAAACGAGATTTTTGAAATCGGATGCTCAAAAATCGGAACTACTGCGCATATATTGTTCCATTTTGCACGCAACCAAGTACCCCACTATTGGACTCATGCCGCAAATCAGAGAAGTGCAATCCGGTCTGAACTAATTGGGTCTGACGCTTCAATCTTACCAGTTTCGAGCTTAAGATCATGATCGCCTTCCGCCTGAAGTGCGCGGAGCTCGTGCAGAACAGGAAGAAGTTGAGCACTTTCCCGCTGACCAACATCGTGTTGAGCAGGCTGATGACGACGTTAAACGTGTCGGTGGTCTGCATCCCGTGGTACATGTAGATCTGTTCCCAGATGAATGGGCCGAGTGTTGGGAGCTAAAGCACACATTGAGCCAATGATAAGAACACGAAACACGAAAGACAAATTACTTTTCTGACATATTGGTACGCACGCACTAGACTCCAGAACTATACATGCTCCATTCATGCCAGACACATTTCGACACCTTTTAATCCCCGGTAGCACTGTTGTCCGCTCATTCTGGACAGATCACCACTAGCTCTGGACGACTTTGCCGCATACTTCCACTCTCTTTTGTACTATCGGAACGCCATGTACCTTTGCCGTACCTTCCACAATCGTCCACTAGTACCGACACTCGCTGTGGATATTGGACATCCAACTGTTCTCATGTATGCCACAGTGGCCAGGGTCCCGTGGCATCTCACCTAACGCGGTGGCGTCAAGTGCAGTGCACGGATGGTTGGCAGATAGACGCTGACTCTGGACATGTACTGCACGGAGCACCCGATCGTTTCCAGTGTGCAATCAGTATGTGCGTTTGAACCAAATTCTCCGTTCGACTGGGACTTACATGCGTCAGACTGAAGCACGTCACAATCGCCAGCACTGTCGCGGTGACCTTTCGTTCCTGGCGCTGGACGGTTCCGATATCGCTGAACCGTCGGAAGTCTGCTGCACTCTTGTCTCCGACGCTTCTTGGTAGGATTTCCCTTTTCCTCAGATAGTAGATTAGGGATACATTGAGGAAGGCGACTGCGATGACGGGCATTGCAACCCCTGCGATTGACTGCAAATACCGAGCGTACTTGACGTAGAGGACGAGGACCCGTTTACTGGATTTGACCTGAAATACTTGTGTTTATCGAGGCTCCGGACATTATAAGGATGTTACGGTAAAAATGTCTATTCTAGTTTTACTGTAACAAGAGGTTGGCCAAATTACAGTTAGCTCGTTAGACGTTACAGTAGTGATACCTAATACCGGTAGTACTGTCCGTTACAGTATAACGCTGTTTACAGTTACATCATAGGTAATGTTGTGCATTACAGTAACGCAGTACAGTATAGGGAATGCTGTGCATTACAGTAACCGCAATAAACTAGTCACGCTAACAAGTATCTTCGGGCGGTAAAATTACAGTACGTTGGCCCATACTTCCGTAGCTTCTCCAACGAACCTGGCTGATATGCAAAAAGTAGGCGCGAACGGTGTTGCAAATGACCACGATTTGCACGTCGTATTCGATATGGTGGAAGAAGGTCAGCATGAAAGCCACCGTGAAAATGCCCGTGACGAGCGCCCAGAGCCGTCGATTGTGCAGCTGGAAGCGGGTATGCATCGGGCGGCGAATTCCAGTAAATCGTTCCACCGACACTGCGAGGACGAGCCTGAAAAGCTATTGTGTGCTGGCTGTGGTATTTTGTCTTTTATCGGCTTCATCTGTGAAAGACCTACCACGTGGCTGCAGAGCTGAACATGTTCGCCAGCGCCACAGTGTGCGTCTTCGTGGCATGGAAGAAATAGCTGAACCGCACGCTCGTGTAGAATGCCTCGAACGACGCCAACGACGAAGGCAACATGCAGAAAAGAAAGGCCAAATCCGCAAAAGCCATCGCAGAGAGCAGCGTGTTGGCCTACGACAAAGAGCTCGATTACAGTTAAAATGCAGGTTA
>JNEY01000357.1:0-10600 GCA_020875895.1 Aphelenchus avenae
ATCATTACGAGGAATATGTCCTCTACAAACAATAAGGTGGTTGAACCATTCATCGACTAGTCGAGGGGCTTCAAGTGGAGTAGACTGGACAAGCGAAGAACTCGTCATTTGACTTGGAGGGGCTTGTAGTAGAAAAACTCTGTTTATCCGCCTGCGTTCGGCTTCGCGTAAAGCTAGAAGCAGGTACAAAACTCACGTAGGTATAAAAAGAAAACTAAATTTTATATAGCCTAAAAGTGATGAACGACCAAGGTAAACTACATCGAGTAAGCCGAAGCGGTGAAAAACGTGCTGTTGTCAGAGCTGAGAGAAGACGACGGTTTAATGCTAAGAGGGCAAGCTTGTTGCGCATGTCTGTCCACGGGTCTCGTGCAACAGCTGGGCAAACAAGAGGAAAAAATGACCGTCAACATCGGTGTCCTTTTAGCAAAGACAAACTTCAAGAAATGCACGAAAGCTGTCGTCGAATGATCGTCATAAAGTATGCCTAAAATATTCGCTGCACATAATATTATTTTGGTCTTAAGCGCGTACAGGCAACATGCAGCTAACGCCGTCCGTGCACCGAATTAGGTCGTGTTTTTGTTGTCCGTTCGAATAACCTATTTCCGTCCACCGACGAGTAACACCTTCGCGGTGACGACGTTATCGACGCCGAAAGATCAAGATCTGCTAAGGTGGAACATCAGTGCAAAACGTGTAGTTACGACGTCGTATAAGGTGGGCAGCACTGCGAAGGAACCGTATAAAAGAGCAACGGTAATGCGATTAACTCACGCTGAATGCATAACGCTTAGTATCAGAAATGGGCGTTGAGAATGAGAAAGGGGGAAATTAAAAAAAATTTTTTTGGAAGCTGTTCTCCGAGAATTAGCGAAAAATTAATAGTTTTTTGGACCTTATTGCGAGGACGCCGTTACTGATGGCCGGAAGTAAAGACGGCTTAAGTGCGAAGTTAGTGCAAACCGTATAGTTATCCCACGAAAGCATGAGGTGGGCAGCAGTCCGTAGAAACGTACTACGGTGTCCTTCAGAAGAGAAAATAGCAACGATAATGCCATTAGCTCATGCTGATTGTATTATGCTACGCATGGAGTAAGGCCTAGGAGAATGAAAAGGACGCTTCGTGGCTTTTAAGATTGAAAGGTGGTTGTGTCGTCAAACCGCGGGCCCTGCCAGCCGACCGAACTACGTAGGTCTCGTATTTGCGTCGCAGATTCCAGATACCGTCCCTTGGTTCATACCGTCTGCTGTAAGGCTGGTATGTCAGACTTGAGTCAGTCTTTAAACCTGAACAAATTGGCGTAATATGGGCGTGTAATAAGGGCGTGTGTGCGACGTATGTCAGCCCCATGTTATGGGAAGGGTTTATAGCTGCAAATAAAGGTCGTGGTTTTGCAACGCCGAGTCGACCAGCCACACACCGCTGTTTGACCGGTTCGGCTCAGTGGCACCTACACGATGATCCCCAACACCGCCCAACACCGCACCCGGTACTAGGCACAGCAAAGTGCCCGCTACCCATTTTCATTCAGTGTTGTGTCCTCCGTGCATTTCTTCCTTTCCGGGCTGTTCCCGTACCGTTGTCGGGTCGGTGACCCCGGCCATTGCGTGAACTTTGCGTAAAATGAAAATAAACGAAATAAATTTAATAAAGGAGCATTGAATAACGGTCGGCCCGGTGCTGTTTGTGTTGAGTGTTGTCCCACGTTCCTGTTCCGTTGTGAAAAACGGCCCGGAATAAGCCGGCACGGCGGTAAGGGACGACGGCTCCGAATCATACTTCCTACCGCGTCTCTACTGGTTTCCGAAAAAATGAGAGTCCTGTAAAGGTGTAATAGCCATGTCCTTTCGTTTAGACAGACCGCTCTCTTCGTAACGATCAATGAAGGCGTCGTCCGTAGCATTCGCAATGCTTTGCATTTTCAATCTTTGCATCTTCGTAGCTCGCCTCGAGGCAAGGCCAGCTGCCCAGATGACGAGAATTCAGGTACGTCAGTGCTCACACTTTTCGAGCCAAACGACTCATCTGCCGCGTTTTTAGGGAGTACTAAGAACGCTGATGGGCGACAGAGCGGTGCCTGCAGTAACGGGACAGAAGCCGACCGAGGCCGATGACTCTACCGAATGGGTCCCTGTTGCACTCGATGAAGACGTTGAACCGTAATTGTTTAAGAGCATTCATTTTAATCTTCTTTCTTACGAAGCCTTATTATGGGGCTTGATGGTTTGCTAGTTGTGCGGAAAGCTATAACGACCGCCCACTATTTGCATGCCTTGTAAAGTTTTCATGTTGACGTCACACCACCTCCTCGAACGAAGGGCACGTTGGCCAAAAGCGACGTCCACATTACGTTCACGTCTTCTGTATGGCGCTGTCCATTTATCCATCGTACGTATGGGAATTTCAAAGTAGTTGCGCTCTTACGAACTATTTTACTTAATTTACGACGAATGCTCAATTCTGGACGGTAAGCGCAGGAAGGAAGTCGGTAATCGTGTTAGCCAAGTAACTTTAGCGCACGGCTTTTCTTGGTCACTACCATTAATTATGTGCTTCTACTAGTTCGTAGCACAGCCGTATGAGATCGACGCATGCCATTTTTCGTTTTACTTTTGCGTACCGTGGGATTTTATTGGTCCGCATCTCACCTTGAACAAGAATACTGGAGGCGTCTCAGGCACCTTAAACGTTTATTCTTACAAGCAAATTGTCTATTTGAGAAGAATATTTTTCGTGTGATTCTAAAAGTGAAATAGAACTAGCAAAATTAAATCTTCGAAGACGGCAGCTTATGATGCGCGTACTAGTTCTTCTCGGATGGCATTCCCTGAGGTAGGGTACGAAGACCTAAACAGTTTGTCTGTATGAAGGGGGAGTCGACAAAGGGACCAAAAACCGGCAAGCCGTACAACGCACCTTAGTATTCGGAAACGTCGTGGACGTCTCCGTTCTGCCATGAGTAGCACATTCCGGGATAGGCAGAAAGTTGTGCCGTCTGAAGGGCCGATCCGTCGTTAAGGTGCGGTGGAGGACACCCTAAGAGGTTCGAGTTGAAGGCGCACACGCATCGGGGCCGTCCAGAAATTGTGTAATCATTACATCGCCCTTTTTTACCTCTCCCTCCCTCCCCCCTCCACTGGGTGTAATCAATTTATGCACTGAATTCCCCGGGGGGTCCGACCCCCTCCCTCCCTCCTGTAATGATTACATATTTTCTGGACGCTCCCATCACGCTAGCGCAGGACTAATTTTGTCAGGAGCGGGACCCCGACCTCCGTCTACCACTCGGGAAATCCGTTACCGGATCCTGGGGTAGTATCACAGCTGACAATTTGTTCGGGAGCGTCCAGAAAATAGGTTAGCCAAACATGATGGAAGGGGGCGGGGGTGGTCAGGCCAAAGCTAACCAATGCTAACAAGAGAGGGTCCAAAAAGTACTTTTTTAGGCTAACCTATGCCCTATGCAAAAACAAGTTGCCGCCGAAACCGGGGATTTTTTCTCCGTAATCGCAAATAACTATCACAAATGCTACTACGGCGAGATTTTGATGATAACCGGGACCGGGACCAAGATACCCGGACCGGTACCTGCGCAGCCCTGCATTGGTGTACCCGACGTTAAAATCCGTACCTGCGTAGGACGCTTGCTCGCTCGTAGTCGGCTGCAGCTCACACCAAGTAGCAGCTTCGTGTGTCTGGGGTGAGGTCATCGCAAAGTCCGTTGAAGTAGGCCCTAAAGCCCTTTATTTCCGCCCCAAAAGTTAGGAGTTGCCATAAGCTAAGATATTCAAAATTTGCGTGTAATTCGCAAAAGACATACCGAAAACGCTGCCTGGTGGTGATGGCTGTGCGGATCCAGCAAACATGGAAGGAACTGCACTGACATTCAGGCCGTATACACTGGACTGTGGCGCCCCAGCGAATGGCTAAAAGTACAAACCGTGCGCAAGACAATGGACAAATGAGTGCATAAGCATGCAGAAACTTTCGGTACGCGAGACTGGAGGCATGCCGTCATCAGGTTCAGATTGTGCATTGGCAAATAGGAAGCGCAGAGCATGCACGACTGCAGACAGCATGGCATGCTGCCTAAATTTTCATGCATCCTGAACGCATTCACGCATGCCTGCCGGACACGGTAAAACAGTAAGCATGCAATCGTGTACGTTACGACCGCATGAAGACCATGGCACTCTGGATTCGGTTCATCAATTTTTCAGAAATATGCGCATGCTTCTGCATGCGGTACCCTAGGCAAGCATGAGTGCATGCATGCATGCCGATAGGTATGTCATGCTGCATGCGTGCTCCTGTCAGTTAAATTATCTTTTGCCCAATGAAGCCCCCGCTTTACATTACAGTGATCAGATATCCCGAAAAGTTGTGCGGGCTTACCTCAACACGTGAAAGCGTCACAGACGACTCGGGGACGTCAGGCACTTCTTTAGCGCACTTAAACGTTTATTATGAGTATGCCAAATGCGTAAGACGCATACCTGCTCGGCGATCCAGATGAAGTGCCGGAAGTGAAACCCGAAAATGGGCACCTTGTACAGTGCGCGCAACTGAGGACGGCAGAAATCGAAGAAGACGATGCATATGTGTTGCGCCCTCATCACTTTGTGCAGCGTAGCTTCGCTGGCGTGCTTCTCGAAGCTAAGGTCGGCTAGCGCTGCCGATAGACTGGTGAAGAAGGCGTCGATGACGAAGTTGTCCGGGTTGTCGAGCCAGTCCATCAAGCACTGGCGAAGCTTTGTCAGCATGAGAGGGAGCGATCCGTTTTCGTCGCTATCGGGAGCAAGCATTTCGCTGAGGATGCCATCCTTCTCGACCGGAAGCTAAATGCACGCTCTATGATTCTCGAATCGTTAGCGGCACATAATTGCACTTAGACATTTAGACACCTTGCCTACTAATCTCGACTTACGACTGGTTTCGAGCTCAAATAGCCAAGCCACTCCAAGTGGTCCTTATTCCGAAAATAAAAAATGGCCGGCGAAGCCCTTCTGGGAGGGGTGGGGGATGGATCATCCTCAAATAGGGGCCCTTTTGGGGGGGGGGGCTTTTGACGTTTTGGAGATGAGGTTCTCGAATGAGTCACCAGCCCGGCGCATCAACCGTTCAAGGCATTTTTGGGCATCTTGGACACAAAATTTTTTCGGTTGTTTTGCTCCCTGATCAGGCTAACTCCAAGGTTATGGTTAAGACCACATCGGATCCTGCGAGCAGGGCGAACCGATACAGAACAAGGAACAGCCGCCAATTCGAATCACTGCCTAGTTGGCTCCAAATGTGTCGTCGGTATCAGCGATGTGCTACGATTACCTACCTTACTGGCGAAGGCCACGAAGTACTCAAACATCCACTGGTCCATCCCGACGTCCTTGTAACGGCGCTTTAAAAGAGACCGGAGAACTCTGCAGATTCGCGCCATGAGTTCCTTTGCGGACGTCGCCGGGTTTACTTCCGCATGCATCAAGGCGATTTTACCGTACATTTCCTGTGACACTGCGGAGCCGAAAGCTTCTTGAAGGTGACCGTTGAACTCGTATAGGGTTCGCTGACCGAATCCGGACGACGTAATAGCCAGTACCGCTAGCGTCTAAAAAAAGTCGGTGTGTACTTGTCATCAAGAGCAAGGGCGTAGCTAGGGGTGGGGGGCCGGGGGGGGGGGCATCGCCGGGCTTAATGTAATTTTGCCGAAGAAACCCTAAAAGCTCTTTGGTGGGCCATTTTATGCTAAAAGTCTTGGTATACCGGGTGTTTATCTCAGTGTCTGCATGAAGAACCCTTTATTTGAACCTAACCAAAATTTGCGCCCCCGTCATTATCAACTAGGGAAGAGCGATTTTCTAGGATAGCGAACTTCTCCACTTGAGCTCTGAGCTTCAGACTAAATTGGTATGAGGTTTCCGAGACATTTTTGCGCGAGTAACGCAAATTATAACGGTAGTATCGCGTTTTCGCAAGGAAGTGTCCGTCTTACCCTCAGCTTGTCCTCGGTGGCGTAGAGAAGCTTGCGAATTTCGGGACACGGGCTGAGGTCCTCGTAGTACGGATTGCCGTCTGCGATGCTTGCTGCAGGCAGAATAGGGGCCACTGGAACATATCGTTAGAGCGCGGTTCACGGGAAACGTGTGAGCCTTTATTACTAACCGTTGAGCCGAACGCCGGCAAGGAAAGCTTCTAACTTGCGCCACAGGATCGTCAGGTCGGCGTAGCACTTCGGACAGCACCGCAGGCTGTAAACGAGGTCTTGTCGAAGGTGGCAGACCCGTTCCTCGTTGAGCTAAACGTTATGTAGATCGAGTCGTTCATTGTCCCGCTAAGATACCGTATTGGTTCGAATAGAAGCCGACGGCTTCTATTTTTCGATGGTCAAATTTTGAGGGCCTTCGTAAAAAGGTACCTGTGGTTTTGGGCGCGAAAAAAATTTTTTTGTATGTTAAAATAGGATACTCGTTAGTGTGCGAGATACGTTAAATTAAAGCTTTTAAACATATTACCGCGATAACCATTTTTTGGTGATCGGCTTCTGTTGGGGCCGGCTTATATTAGAGCCGGCTTCTATTCGAACCAATACGGTAACAGCTCCTACAAGGCATTTTATCTTTTGGAAATGTATGTTTCGGACGGAAAAAAGGATGTTCTACAAAAGATAGAGTGCCGAAAGACAACGTATAGTGTTAAACACAAGTTTCATATTCGAAAAAGGTAAATAAATCGATTTTCCCCTTTGTGGATCATCGAGACTCACCATAATTTTGTGGTACTTGTCACGGGACTTTGCCTTCCACTCGCGATACGCGGCTTGCTGCTTCAGCTGTGCCACCTCGGCACTAGCGCTGTCGAATTGGTGCTTCCAGTGAACACCGCTAAGAGCTAGTCGACGCAGAGCAGACACGACACGTTCTAGCTTTTCATCGGCGCTCTAAAAGCAGGAAGCTCAGGGCATGGGCGGTAAGTTTCAGGAGTTACGGAACGGTCTTGTTTTTGGGCTGGCTTCTTTGGAAACTAGGAATTCTGACGCCGCCACCATTACTCGTAATTTTGAGCCGGTAAACAGTCGGATTTCTGACTATGCGAATCGGAAAAATATTTCGAGACCCAATGCAAGTTATACATATTGCATTATAATGCCGCTTCGGACGATGCAAAAGGGAGAACGTAAACAAAAAAGGCTTTCGTTTGAAACTCTGTTAGCGGACCCTAGCGGCGGGCCTTTTTATGCACTGCTATAGACGAGGGATTCCCATGATTATTCCACAATTCTAGGCTCGTCCTTTATATTCGAAATTTTGGTTTCTCAGATGGAAAATATCGGAATGCTGAACGCAACTTTGGCACCTCTGATGTGTATAGCCGGTAACTTACAAACTGGTCGATCGGCCCTAGAATCTCTTGCATCATGCACGAAGCGGCTTCGCAGTCGCCGGCCAAGGGCGCTCCGTGGTTCACGAATGCGGAAAATATGATGCTCAATGATGGCGTTATTGCTACCGAACCGCTACGTAAGGCCGGCCGTCTTCCGGCAGGGACGTTGGACGACATCACTGACGCACGGCTAATCCGTGGCCAAACGTAAGAAGAAGCGTAGGGATGAAGTCTGCTTTTATACCGCAACGGCTAACGGTAGCTTCGTGCCTCGCCCATTGGTGCCCACCGGAGGGAGGAGCCATTTTCTGCGAGGTTTGTGCTTTGTGCCTACGGCGGCCGCAAGTCCACGTTGTGCTCCGACTGATTGCACGCACAAAGAATCGCACCAGAGGGGTCCGGACCTCTGGCGAGTGTTGAGCGAAGCAATCCCATAAATTTCGTCTTGGCGGGTGACGCTCGTTTACTGGCTCCGCGGCGCACACTGATAAATGGCCGAGCTGATCGCACGCACGAACAAACCGGAGCAGAGGGGTCCGGACCGCTCTGATTCGGGTGAGCAGAGTGCAGCCGGACGGCCGGGCGACTGGCGCTCTCGCAACAGAGGCCTCCGGACTCTTTTTACGAAGCCTGCTTGATGTTATAAATTAATATTTTTGCGGATCGACTGCTTATATTTTCGTTAGTGGGTAACGGAATGACTCGCAACAAGCATGGGCGGCTGTAAGCGGATGCAAACAAGTGATGCTCCCACTCCCAAAGGGAAAACTGAAGTCATAAATTACGTGAAAACTCGAAACTGGATACCGAAATTCTTTTTAAATTGAGATGTTGTGCTCTGGTCACACAGCTTTTGCAAGGACGCGTAAATCCTGAACGAAATGTATGTTTGTAATGGAAACGCTCGGCGCAGGTGACACCAAGCAATTTTTTCCGAAAATTTTGACGTTGCTAGACGTTGCTTTGTGGTCAACAATAGAACGAAACAGAATTTAGCGTGTAACGTAAAATCCCGAATGAGATGCAACGTCGGTTGCTGTCAGCTTGCACTCCCCCTGTACCACCAAGCTTTTTTCGAAGTCTTTTTTTGCGGTTGCCTAATGGCAACAAAAGCACCATTTACGATTTTAAAATGACATATTTTACGCTTACGCTTATACAATCACGTATTTTTACCATTTCAAAACGAAAGTTTTCGTGATTCAGGCCCATGTCAGAGCCCGCAGAACAAGAAGGCGTCGAAGTCAACGCCGGTGCGCAGAATAAGGAGTCCGTGTACAAGAAGTACTTCGTATTCGACATCAAGACGGTCGAGTCTCAAGACCAGTTAGAGGATGGCAGCATCAAGCGACCCATGCACACGAAGAAAACCGCCAAATGTCGCTTTTGTGACAAGGTACTTCAACGGACTTCGCATCAAGGGACATCGACGATGAAGCGTCATCTCAAGTGTCATCCTGACAAACACACGCTACTAACGGTCGAGCTCGCAAAGAAAGCCGAAAAGCAACGCATGCAAAAGGCGGAGATGGAAGGTAAGAACCGCGAAGATTCTTTCCCGGCCCTTTCTAACAAAGGAGAATCTCAGGCTATTTTAAAAAGTGTAAGACCGGCCCGCCTGATCCTAAGACGTTTTACTTCATGGCTTTGACTCGGCCCCAATCTCCCGGGGTAGCATATAGCCGTCTAAAATTTCGACTACCCTTCACAGTGAGAAGTTCCCGCATAAAGTTATTCTCCGATGTTTTTGGCAGGGGTCACGGTGTGATCGTCGAGGGAGGGGGGGGGGGGGTGGCAAAATCGAGCTCTCGGGGCGTCAAGGGGGGGAAGAGGTGGGGGGCAAAATATTTTCTCAGTGAAAGAAGGTTTGATAATTGTGTCTTTCCCTGAGATCTACTCCTCATTTGTAGACTTCCATTCCGTTGACTTTAGCTCGCGAGCGGGCTGCTTTAACTTCACCGGACGTACGTGGTTCGGGCGAAGGACGCTCTTCTCTGTGGCGATACTTCACAAAACTAGCACCAAGCAAAGACCCGAACAATGGCGCAGTGACGCACAACGTACAATGCCTTATCTGCGACACACCGATCTACTGGAAGAAACTGACGACAACTTTGACGTCGACGAAGAAGACCGAAACAACGACATCGATGCGTGACCACTTGAAGAGGCATAAGCCGCAGTTTGAAGCATTTCAAAGACTCATGCAACAACCAGAATATGTCAAGCAAGAGGCCAAGGATAGTAAACATCCCAAGGTAGGCGATGCACTTTACCTTGCCGAAAGACTAGGGACAGGGGAATGATCCGTATGACAGCTGCGATCTGTTGTGGCAGTCCAACGACGGGTTTGATGGGAACTGATGCTAGTGCAAAAGTGCTCTTTAGACGAGTGAAAAGGGGCGAAATGCAGGTGATTGGAAAGCGCAGGCAGTTCTACAGAGCAGTGTCGATGCTGACTCGAATGCAACAAACCAACGCATTAATAAAGCAACCGATTCGACTGTCGCTGTTTTCGACACCAACCCCAGGCCTACTGAAAGGAACCTCCTCGGTAAGGAAGCATCCATAATCGTAATGTTTACGGTTACGGAGCGACGGGGGATGGGAGTGGATCGTGCTCATGCGGGTAGGCGGATAAAACCCGGGGCGCAGTTAGAGAACATACGGTACGCGAAAACTGCATAGGCCACCTATCTCAGCCGGCTATTAAGCTGCTCGTTAATCCGTACATTCAGCCTAGGCTTGGGCATGTTAGTGGCATGAAAATGCCAGTGGTATTCTGTACGGCACGCTACCATAAATTTTTCGTCAAAAAACTCCGCTGCCTGGGGCGCCCACATGAACGTTCATGAATTTGTTCATTTAAGATCCGCGTGACGCGGTTTTCGGGAAACTGGATGCATCCGATACAGGTTTGCTTGCCTAACAATTTTACCCGAGTCATTTCTTAGCAAACACAGTCTACCACAAAGGGCATGTGTACTCTTTCGTCCACGTGAAGGAGAACGGCATCCACGTGTACCGCTGCCAGAAGATGAACATCTGCAATGTGCACCTTTTTGTGGATCTCCGAACACGCACCATAACTGTCGTGACTACGACCCAATAGTGCAACCATTTTCTGCACACTTCCTGTTGCAGCCATTTTAAGCTGTTATTGTTTTGGCATGTCCATTGTTTGGCGTGCCCACTTGCGTCACGGATTCAACCCCTTCCCTG